>JAQQSW010015901.1:0-11787 GCA_028646575.1 Pseudocheirus occidentalis | reverse complement strand
GATTCTAGAGTTTTATTGCTGTTCTTATTTTGCTTCCTTTTCCTCACGTTGGCCAGTCAATTAATTGCTGTTTTTTTTTAGCCTTGTGAAACTCTGCTTCCAGGGGGAAAGCTCTGTTCCAAATCTCTGGGGTTTTCCCAGCTGATAGAGCTATTACGGAGTGTTACAGCCTCCCCTAGCTTTGGCTTTCTGAAAGCACTCCCCAGGACCACCCCGCAAGACCACAATCTGGATCCAGACTGCTTGACGCAAGAGCACTTGGCCCTGATCAATCGATTCAACCCCCCCTGAGGAGTCTGCAAGCCAGGGTCCCTGAAGCAGCCCAGGGGGGGCATCCACCGGATACAGCTGTTTCTGACCTTCCCCCACTGCTTCCCTGCCCCGGGGGTTGATTGGCCGAACTGCTTTTCCTCCCCCAAATTTAGCTTGAAAGCTTCACTTACTTTCACTCACCTTTAATGCTGGTTTATGCAGATTGCTCCAGGTTCTTTAGATCTTCTCTGATATAGACTCATGCTGTGGCTTGGGAGGCTTGGCTCCTCCAGGCCACCCTGGAGCCTGGCCGCATGGTGGTTTTAAGCAAGGTTCGTCTTGGCTCTAGCTTGCAGGCCCACTGGGATGAGCCCCTCCTGCCTAGCTACCTTTCTTTAATCCCTATTTTTCACACCTTTCTTTAATCTCTGTTTTTCACACTTTGGTAGTTGTGGAGGTGCTGACAGCTGTAGATCTTCTCTCTTGTAGATTGGCTGCGGCTAGGCTGGGCTCCTTCCTACCACCCTAGGGCCTGGCAACAGCTTCGGCTTCAGGCTGGGCTTGCCTCAGCTTGGGTCCTCCTTGATGATCCCCTCCACGAGAGATGTGTTTTCTGTATTTTTTGAATTTGAGAGTTCTAGAATTTGTCCAGCATCATATTTTTATGGGTGTTTAGGGTGGCTTCGTGAGAGCTGCTGGATGTTGCTGTTTCTTTGCCGCCATCTTGGCTCCTCCCTAGACATCACCTTTAAAGAAATTATCAATTATACCACCCCAATATTCTAGAAGTCAAGGGTAAAATAGAAATTGAAAGAATCTATTGATCACCTCCTGAAAGAGATACCAAAATGAACATTCTGAGGAACATTGTAGCCAAATTCCACAACTCCCAGGTGAAGGAAAAAACATTTCAAGCAGCCACAATTGGATAATTTTAATATCATGAAGCCATAGCCAGGTTAACACAAAATAAGATCTCTTTTAGACCTCTTTTATATCATTTTACCATCACCACATAATTTATCCCATTCTACCTCTCCCTTTCCCCTTCTTGCAGTGCATTTTTCCTCAACCTTTAATTGTATTTTTTTCTGATCATACCATTACATTTTACTCATAGCTCTTCTTTCTATGTATAACTATTCTAATTGCCGTAATAATGAGAAAATTAAAAATTCACTTCCTTCCTCCCCTCTCCTCTCATTGAGAAGATAAGCAATTTAACATAAGTTATACATGTTCAACCATTCAAAACACATCTCTATGTTAGTCACATTGTGAAAGTTTAAAAAAAATGGTAAAAAAAACCCAAGAAAAATAAAGTTTAAAAAAGTATGCTTTGATCTGCATTCAGAATCTATCTACTCAGATTCTATCTGTCTTCTTGGGAGATGGATAGCTTTTTTCATCATAAATCCTTCAAAATTTTCTTGGATCAATGTATTACTGAGGATAGCTAAGTCCTTCATAGTTGATCACCATACAATATTGCAATAACTATACAATGTTCTCCTGGTTCTGTTCATTTCACTTTTCATCTGTTCATGGAAGTACTTCCATATTTTTCTGAGAGCATGCAGTTTGTCATTTCTTATAGTACAAGTGTATTCTATCATAATCATATGCAATTGCTTATTCATTGCCCTGATTGATGGGCATCCCCTTAATTTCTAATTCTTTTCCACCTCTAAAGGAGCTATTATGAATATTTTGAACATATAGGTCTTTTGCATTTAAAAAAATCTCTGAGATATAGATACAGTAATAGTGTTGCTTTGTCAAAGGGTATGTATGATGCAGCCCTTTTGGGCTTAGTCCCAAATTGCTCTACAGAATGATTGGATCTGTTCATAACTCACCAACAGGTCACTGGTATCTAAATTTCCCCATGTCCCCACTTGCCATTTTCTTGTCTGTAACATTAAGAACCTTGATACATGTGGAGTTGTAACTCAGAGTTCTTTTAATTTGCATTTCTCCAATCAATAGTGATTTAGAACACTTTCTATATGACTATATATAACTGTGATATCTGAAAAGGCTAGAGCTGAATAGAACATTTTTACTTTCAAATGCAAGACTTAAGGGAAGCAGAAAAAGGTAAATGGGAAAATGAAATCATAAGAGATTCAGTTATCTATATTCTTACATGGGAAAATGGCACTTGTAAATCCTCATTTTCTTCCCCTCATTATCATGGCTTTTAGAAGTGTCCATAGACATAGGGCATGCATGTGAGTTAAATATGATGGTATGACTATACAAAAAATATTAAGGGGTGAGAAAGAAGAATGCACTGGGACAAGAGTAAAGGGAGACATAGAATGGAATAAATTATCATACTTAAAAAGCTATGTAACGGGTTTTTATAGTGGTGGAGAAGATGGGAGAACTGGGGAGAAGTATGTGAGACTTATTCTCATCAGAACTTGCTCATAGAAGGAATGGCATAAGTACTTAGTTGGGTGTAAAACTATCTTATCATAGAGGTAAGTAGGAAGGGGGAATAAGATAAGGCAGGAGAGAGCTGATAGAAGCAAGAGCATCTTGGGGGAAGTAAAAGTCAGAATACTTTTAAGAATGGACATGATGAAAGGAAAGACAGAGTAGGAAAATATGGAAATAGGATGGAGGATACATTGTAATCATAACTGTAGAAAAATTACAGCAAGATTCTCTGCTAAATACCTCATTTCTCAAATAGAGAATTGAGTAAAATTTATAGAAATGAGATACATTCCTCAACTGATATTCTTGCCCTGAAATAATCATGGATATTTGCGTATAAATAAGGCTCATAAGAAACATAGCAGGATGGAAGAATTTTGATAATATGGGATTTAGGTATATCAGTACAAAATGATCCCAAGATACATACATACACACCTATATACACGCATACCTGTACATGCATACATACATATGCACCTATGCATATATATGTATAAAACACTGATTTTCACTGATTAAAAAAATCTTATATAGTTTTCCACCCATTCTTAGATGCTTAGTGATGTGCTTAGAGAACCAACAAATGGAAGGAGGATCAAGAGTATCTATTAGTATTGTCACATTCCTAATTCCGAATTCTTGACCTGAGAGATGGTTATAAATGGTATAGGAAGCCTCAAGCAACCACCATGTTGTTTTTCAGAATGCTTTTGTGATGACTGAAACCAGGCATAGAAGTGTTTCATTGAATAAAGAAGAATGGAAAAGTAGATGAAGCAAAATAAATATTTCAAAATTTTACTCTTCCCTTAATGGTGAATAATCAGAACTCCAGTGAGAGAATAGGTTTTCATTTTTCAAGCATCTTTGTCTCCATAAGGGCTGCTATGCAATAATTAATGATAATGAGGTACTTTGAAGATGAAAGCATATTAAAGTTATCTTTTTGATAAAAAATGTGGCTTGCTTATACTCATTTCAGAGAGAACATTTCAAGGACAATAACTTAAATTAGCAAAAGAAGGTGCTTTGAGGGGAAAAAATCAAATTACTAACTTTAGTTTCCTAGAAAATGCTCAATTTAGGAGGAATATAGTTTTTGAGGGGAAAGTGAACCCCCAAGAGACAATCTCTCCCACTGTCCATTCTAAATTGCTCTGTTTTTTGTAACATAATTAGGTTGTTCTGTTGTGTGTTACAAAGGAAACCTTAGTACACTTCAAAATAATCAAGTTATATTACCAGTGGAATATATTTCAATTGAAATGGACAGTGAAAATATAAAAAAATAAGAAAATATCTTTTTCAAAATATATTTATTAATTTAAAGAGGTTTCTTTTTTCATTAATTAATTCATTCAAGTACCCTTTACAGACAATATATTATACCAGGTGTATGGGAAGCTTTAAAGATGGCACAATGGACAGAGAGTTGGATCTGGAATTAGAGGACCTGAGTCCAAAGTTCAGCTCTGTGATTTACTACTGGTATGATCTTACGCAACTGACTCCATTTGTGAATAAATGAAAATTGCTCTCCAAAATGGGTAATTTCCAGCTGCATGAATAATTAAGGGATTGAATTTCTTCTGATCCTAGTTGCACTAATATGGTTTATAAATGAATGAATATGAAAATAAATGAGTGAAAACTCATTTATTAAGTGCTTACTCTGTGCCAAGCATTGTGCTAACTGTTGAACAGAAAAACAGAAAAAAAAGTGGAAGTCCTACTCTTAAGTATTTCCCACTCTAAGATCCAAGAAATCTTAGTTTCAGACTGAATGTGAAGGTCTAGAAACACTAAAGATAGACTATAATGGTTAGTGGCAAAGATCAGTGCTCTGTAGGATGCATCAGTAAGTCAAAGTGTTGTGTCTGGCAGTCTGGAAAGTGCAGAGGCAGGGCTGATGGTGTTCCCACATCTTACTTGAAAGAACAGAGTTGGTGACTCCTACATCATCCAAATGTCTTGAATAAGCAAATGGGTTAGTATCTTCAGGTCTCCTAGAAAGTTAAGACAATGGTCATGTAAATGCTTTCCAAATTCATGTCATTGAAATCATATATTTCATATTTTTTATAATTGCCTCTGTTCCTTGTTTGGTTAAGAATGTATACTCTATGTCCAACCATTCTGGAGAGCAATTTGGAACTATGAACAAAAGGGTATAAAAATGTGCATGTCCTTTGACTCCATTCTAGGGCCCTATACCAAAGAGATCATACAAATTGGAAAAGGACCAAAATACAAAAATATTTATTGCAGTTCTTTTTTTGTAGGGGCCAAGAAGTAGAAATTCAGGGGATGCCCATCAATTTGGGAATGGCTGAACAAGTTATGGTATATGAACGTAATGGAATACTAATGTGTTATAAGACATGATGAATAGGAAGACATCCGAAAAACCTGGAAAGACTTACATAATTGCTTCTGAGTGAAGTAAGTAGAACCAAGAGAACACTGTATACAGTGACAGGCACAGTGTGCGATGACTAGTCTTAAAAGACTTAGCCCTTCTCAGCAATGCAAGGACCTAAATCAATAACAAAAGATTAACAATGGAAAATGTCATCCTCATCCAGAGAAAGAACTATGGGGTCTGAATGCAAAGCAAAGCTGACTATTTTCTTTCTTTCTTTCTCCGGGTTTCTCCTGTTTGTTATAACTCTTTTGGTATAACTCTTCTATACAGCATAACTAATGTTAAAATATGTTTAGGAATGTGTGTATGTGTGTGTATATAGATATATAGATATATATCTATACATACACACATATATGTATGTGTATATATGTATACAAATATACATATACATATATACATACATAATAGGATGTATAATGTATATAATAAGAATGTATATATAGAGCCTATATCAGATTACATGCTGTCTTGGGGAGAAAGGAGGGGAGGGAAGCAGAGAAAATTTAAAACTTGTGGAAGTGAATGTTGAAAACTAAAAATAAATTAACTTTAAAAAAGAATGTATACTCTACTCATAGTTATGACAGTTATATTATCGGTTGCTGTTCTAATTCTCCTGGGATATGCCATTTAATAGGTTATATATCCTTTGTGCATTTTTTGAGGGAGAAGGTGAAGTATCTTCTCTAAGATGTTGGTTTCAACCTAATTTTTGTCAGAAAGCTCACCAGATTTTCCAGTATTTCTTGACACATAGCTATTTCCAAGTTTTTCTTATTTCTGCTTTGTGAAACATTTGATTTTTGAACCCAATTATTTATAACTCATCCTTGTCTAGTCTGTTCTATTGACCTACTTTCTTATTTTTTCCTTATCAGATGCAAGTGGTTTTCTTGAGTACTGATTTAAAATATGGTTCAATGTCTGGATATTTTATCTCCCCTTTCTTCTATTCCTCCCTCCCGTCAGTACTTCCCTTGACAGTCTAGAACTCTTGTTTCTCCGAGTGAATTTTAGTTATTATTTGGTCTAATTTTAAAAAGTATTGCTTTGGGAGTTTGATTAGTTCTACATAAAATATCTATATTAGCTTCATTAATATAATCACTCTTTTTTATTTTACTGCAGAGCTCAGCCAGTTTAGAACATTCCTGTTATAATTTAGATAATTCTTTCTTTCCTTAGGAAATGATTAATAATTATATCTTTACAAGTATATTTTTGTGTTTTGCACTACTATCTTATTAAGCATATCTTATTAATTCTGTTGATCTCTGAGGACAGAGCAAAATTATTTAATAATTCAATCCAATATTTAATATGGGTTAATTTAAATGTATATTGAATAATTTGGGGGGATAAATAGTCTTTCTATAATCTGATCTCTAGCTCAGTTGAATTCATTTGGAGTAGCCTCAGGACAACTCTCTTTCCCCTTTTACTTCTGTTATTCTTTTAACTCAACCTGTTAATTAATATACTCCTTTGTCTATTTTCTCATAGATTCTATTTTAATAGAATTTTCTACTTAATCTACCAAATGTTGGGGCTTTTTTTAAAGAAATTCTATTCACAGAACATATGATCTTATTTACTTTCAATTTTTTAGCTGTTCTGAAGTCTTTCAATTAATCTTTTTTCTTCCTTTCTAGTGTTGTTTACTTTCTCTCATTTTATTGTATGTATTGATTTTTGTTTGGTTTTCTGGGGCATATTGTTAATGCTACTTGCAGCTGCTGTTGCTGCATAATACTAATAACACCAGCAAACAGAAGGGCTCCTAGCACAGGTTCTTTGATCTGCTTTTCTAAAGGAAAGAGTTTCAAAGGGATCGACATGCTTATTTTAATTAAACAATGCAAAAAAAAGCAAAAAAAAAAAAAAAGCAAAAAAAAAAAAGTGAGCAACCAAACAAGAATACAACAGACAGAGCTCCAACTGTCTAAACAAAGTAACAGATACATAATTACCACACCAGTTAGCACCAGCATCTGGGTTCACAAAGCAATGAGGCTCCTTAACAATGGCTACCCAGAGTCTCATCTGGACACATCACAAAGAAACATTCTCCCCATGAGTGAGTCCCAAAGCAAAATAGCAACCTCCCAGTATAGAGAGCTTTCAACTGATAGGTTCAGAGCCAGAACGCATCATCACCCACATGACTCAGTGCCTAATTGACTCTGTAGCAAAAGGTTTGAAAGCCTTCCTGCAAGTAAGCCCGCCCATAAGCAAGGTTCCCCCAAGCAAACTCCTTCCCCAAGGCAATGTAAATCTTCCTGAACATGGGCTCTATGTGACCCAGGATGGGTCATAGCTGTGAACTGGGCCAGATCTCAAAACAGGAAGACATCTATCTGTGTATCTATAGACGTGGGACTACTGCCCCTGTTCCAAAGGGGGGCGGGGTGGAAACATGTGGACACATGGGCCTCTTAATGAATGGAGAAAATCTTACATTTCATTAATCCTACAGGTGGTTATTTATTTCATTGGCTACGTTTTTTTCAACATCCTTAAGGAATTTTGTTTTGTTTTGTTGTTTAGTTCCTTTTTCACTTTGGTGCATTTCTTTGACTATTTCAGAATTAATGTAGGGAAGCTAGATAAAATAATAATCAAAAACAAACCTTCATCTTTTTACCTTTCTATTTCTTTTAATAATACTCGCTTTTGTTGGGAGACAAAATTTCCCCCAAAACCAGCAAATTTCATTATACTTTCTAAAATAGTCCACAGTAGTATGGTTCTTTCAACAAGTTCCTTCTTGGACCCGCACTCTCTTCTGTAGTCTTCCTTGATGACTTTGGTCTGTCTCTTTGAGCAACTCTTAACTTCAAGCTTCATAGTTTCTTGATTTGAAGAACCACTCTTTGGAATGAATTTTCTTTTCAAGTTTCCTATAATCATGAACAATAGTGTTGCACAGTGGCACCAGTCACCTTTAAATATCTCCAAACAATATATTCCACCTAAAACCAATAAGCAAGGTTTTTTTCCCCCTTTCTCTTTAACTGACTTTTATTCACCATACAATCAATTTCTTATGTTGTAAAGATTAGTTCCCATTTGCCAGTCCCCAAAACTTGCTGCATATAGTTGACTTTATCCTTCTTTGAGACATTTTAGTTTTTAAAAAATATCATGATGATACTTGTTACAAGCACTTTTTAAAAAAAATAACATATTATCACTGTCTTTTTTTTAATTCCAGTTAATTCTGACTGTGCTCTACAGTATTTAGCTTTTCCTCATAACACAAAAGGAGTTACACATACAAAACAAAAAAAATACCATGGTTGACAGCTTATGCAACATTTAGGGTCATACTCCATTATGTCGCTAAGGAAAAGATGAAGGTACACGTGGAAAATTGATTTTTTCCATTGAATATACAGAAATCATTTTATATTTTTTTCATTGTATAATCCTAGAGAAAAGTCTCATGAAGAGCAACATATTTTCATGGAATTGGTAAACAGAAAACTATGGAACAATATATGTTTTAAGCCTTCAAGGTAGTACTCACCACCATTATATTTATTTTGATGTGAAATTTTACCATATAACTGTTCTCCATTGTGATATATTTAATCTTTTTAAAATACACATTTGCAAATTATTTTATAGCATCCTTTTCCTCAACTTGCCTGAGTATTTTTGTTTTTAAGGGAAATTATATTTCTTTTCCCAGTCTTATCTCTTTCCCTCCTATTTACTGGGATTAGGCTATCTCAACTCTTTTTCTCCCATTGTCTCAGAGAAGAAATGCTCCTGTATAGAGAGTTCCTCTCCATGCTATATTAGCCATGTTTTTATCAAGATTTTTCAAGGCATAAGCTAAGAAACATATCTTGAACTTTAAAGGAAACTTTTAAAATATTTGAAGATTTACATACTTTAAAATATCTAAACATAAACTCTCTATTGGTGAGAGAGAAACCTGCAGACAATTTCAGTGGGAGAAAAAGTTATTTACATGCAAATATCTTGGAAATCATCAATGAAAGAGATAGAAATGTATAAAACTGCCCCAATACAATTTATAATTATATCTTTTTTTCCAGAATCCTCAACTATATCATATTAGTGTTTGCATGTGACCACGATAAAGAGTTTTATTTTTTATTGAGCTGAATTTTCCCCACCATCAAATTGACTGTTTTGTAGTTTTGGCACTAAATTTGCATGAATTTAGTGTTCTTCCCTAATAGAAAGTTCAAGAATGAAAGAATTACTTTGTGAGAAATAACTAGATCACATTGAATAAAAATTAAATTGAAAGGAAAGAGTAATTTTTATGCTTGTACCACTTAGTTAGTGGCACACTGGATAATGTGTTGGACCTGAGGACAGGAAGACTCATCATAACTGGTCTGGGACACTTGCTATCTACAAGTCACTCCCCAACTGATAAACCATCAGAGGATATTAAGAGGCAGTTTTCAGAGGAAGAAATGAAACTTATGCCTAGATAAATGGAAAAAAAGAAGTTCAACACCACTACTGATTAGAGAAATGCAATTTTAAACAACTCTAATGTACCATAACACAGTTATTAGATTTATTAATAGGACAACAAAGGAAATTGAAACTGTTGAAGAAGATAGGGAAAATTGGGACATTAATGCATTTTTTGTGGAGTTGTGAACTGATCCAACCATTCTGGGTAACACTCTGTAACAATGCCCAAAGGGCTACAAAACTGTATGTATCCCTGGACCCAGAAATACCACTAGTAGGCCTGTATCTCAAAGAGATCATAAAAGAGGACCCCTCTGTACAAAACTATTTATAGAAGCCTTTATTGTGGTGACCAATAATTAGAAATTGAGGGGATTCTCATCATTTGGGAAATGGCTGAAGAAGTTGCAGTACATGATGTAATGGAATAGTATTACTCCATAAGAAATAAGCAAGGGGATTTCAGAAGAAGTTGGAAAGAATTACATGAACTGATACTGAGTGAAGTCAGCAGCACCAAGAGGAATGCTGCACATAAGAACAGTAAAATTGTGCTATGACCAACTCCAATAGCCTCGGCTCTTTTCACTAATACGATAATCTAAAACAATTCCAAAAGACACTTGGTGGAAAATGCTGTCCACATTCAGAGAAAGAAATTTGGAGTCTGAGTACAGATCGAAAAATTCTATTTTATTTTCACTTTTTCTTTTGTTTTTTGTTTCTCCTAATTTTCCCCTTTTCTTATGACTATTTTTTCAGAACATAACTAATTGTGGAAATATGTTCAAAATGATTATACATGTATACTCTATATCACATTACATGCAATCTTGGGAAGGGGAAATGGAATGTAGGGGGGGAAATTATAACTCAAAGTCATATAAAAGTGAATGTTGAAAACCAAAAATAAGTAAATAAAAAAGGAAATAAATGAGCTTATAAGGAGGAAAATGAAAAAAAATGATATTTAAAAAATGATCTAGGTGGGGAGGAGCCAATATGGTGGTGTAGAAGCTGCAAGGATCCACAGCTCCCACACAACCACCCCAAATAACCATAAAATATGACCCTAAACAAATTCAAGGATTCTCAAACTCACAAAAATACAGAAAACACATATCTTGCTGAAGCCAGCTCAGCAGCAGGAAATCACTGTCGCAGGCCAGGAGCTGAGGCCAGCCCATCCTGAAACTGAAATGTGGCCAGTCCCCAGGGCTGTCTGGAGGAGCTGAGCTGAACCTCACGACAGCCAGCCTACAAGAGAGAAGATCTACCTCACCTCCAGCAAACTCCACATCTAGTAAGGTGTGAAAAACAAGGATTAGAGAAAGTTAGCTCGGCATCAGGGGCTCATCTTGCAGGCTGGCAGGCCAGGAGCCAAGAACAGCCCAGCCTGAAAACTGAAACACTGGCCAGGCCTCAGGGCGATGAGGAGGAGCCTAGCCTGCCAAGCCTAAGCATGAGTCTACCCGAAAGAGCAGATCTACAGCACCTGGATGGATCTTCACATCTAGCAAGCCAGAATTACAGAAGATAAGTGAAAATTAAACTCCGAAACTTAATTTGGGGGAGGAAAAGCAGTTTGGCCAATCTGCCCCCAGGGCAAGGAAGCAGTGGGGGAAGGGCAAGAAATGCTGTAACAATCAGCTGCCCCCACTGGGCTGCTTCAGATCCCCTGGACTGCACACCCACAGGGGTCTGAATCAAATGATCAGGGCCAAGTGCCCTTGCATTGAGCAGCCTGGACCTGGATCCTGGTCTTGGGTGGTGGTCCTGAGGTGTGCTCTCAACAAGCCAAAACCGGGGGGGGGTGCAACACCCCCAAAATAGCTCCGGCAGCTGGGAAAAACCTAGCTATTCGGAACACAGCTTCCCCCCCCCCTGGAAGCAGAGTTCCACAAAGCTGAAAAAAAAACTCCAACCAATTAATTGACTGGCCAAGATGAGGAAAAGGTAGTAAAATAAGAACAGCAATAAAACTCTAGAATCCTTTTTGTGGACAAAAAGGATCAAAGTATGGAAAGGGAGGAAGACAACACAGTCAGAACTCCCACACCAAATGCTTCCAAGACACTTATAGAATGCCCAGAAGCTACACTTCAACTGAAAAAGACTTTGAAAACCAAATAGGAGAAGTGGAGGAAAAATTGTGAAGAGAAATGAGAATGATGTGAGAAAATCATGAAAAG
>JAQQSW010015900.1:0-11787 GCA_028646575.1 Pseudocheirus occidentalis | reverse complement strand
GAGAACAGAACAAGGGGGGAGGGATAGGAAGGAGGGACATATGATCACTGTCACTATATGTCTACTATGAAGATGTCCTGTATAATCACACCTACACAGCCTGTATTGAATTGCTCGTCCTTCCAGTGGGGGTGGGGGACAAGGGAGGAATCGAAAGAATCTAGAATTTAAAGCTCTGCAATAGCTGCAACTAGGACTTAAGATATACAGGGGCTGGGGTAGGGAGACCCTCCCTGTCCTACCAGAAAGTTAGAGAGCAGACCAGGGGAGGGGCTCTACAGTGGGATTGCTGTTTTGGGGTTGTGGTAGGGGAAAGATGGGGAGAAAATTTTTAATTCAAAAATCTCATGAAAATGAATGATGTAAACAAGAAACAAATAAAAATTTTTACATAAATAAATCCTCTCTAGATTATTCTTTTGAAAATTAAATTTTGTGTTAATTTTTAGTTTCCATCATTCGTTTCCACAAGATTTTGAGTTACAAATTCTCTCCCCATCTTTCCCCTACCCACCACTCAAAAATAGCAATCTGACTGAATACCCCCTTCCTCAATCTGCTCTCTCCTACATCCTCCTGTTCCCCCTCTGACTTTCTGTTTGGACAAGATGTATCTGCATGCCCCAGTGCCTATATATCTTATTTTCCAGTTGCATGTAAATAATAATAATTAATGAAATATATTTATATACATATATAATATCTATATAATATACATATATATTTAACATATGATTTTAGAACTTTAAATTCTAGATTATTTCCCTTCCTCCCTTGTCACCCATGCCCCACTCAAAAGACAAGCAATTCGATACAGGCCTTACATGTATAGTTATGCAGAACATCTCCACAATGGACATATTGTGTAACACTTACAATATTACCCTCCTTTCTATCCCACCCTCCCCTTGTTCTATTCTCTACTTTGTCCTTGTCCCTTTACCGAAGTGTGTGCTTCTAGTAACCCTCCCTTGCAACCTGCCTTTCCTCCATAACCCCCACTCTCATCCCCATCCTCCTCTCCTGTAGGTTAAAATATCATCCCTTCCTGTTGGATTGATCCTGTGCCCTCTATGTACACAAGTATACACATACTCATATATGTATTCATATGCATATATGCCCTTACATATGTGTGTATGTATGTATAAATATATATACATTTATATTCCCTTCACCTATCCTCATACTGAGAAAGGTCTCGTAAGTTACAATTCTCATTTTTCCATGTTGGCGTATAAATAGTTCAACTTTGATAACTTCTTTATGATTTCTTTTCCCTGTTTACCTTCTCATGCTTCTTGTGTTTGAATGTCAAATTTTCTATTCAGTTCTGGTTTTTTCCTCAAGAATACTTGAAAGTCCTCCATCTCATTGAATGATCATACTTTCCCCTGAAATGTTATACTCAGTTTTGCTGGGTAGATGATTCTTGGTTTTAATCCTAACTCCCTTGATCTCCGGAATATCATATTCCAGGCCCTTCGATGTCTTAATGTAGAAGCTGTTAGATCCTGGGATATCTTGATTGTGTTTCCACAGTATTCAAATTGTTTCTTCTTGGCAGCTTGTAATATTTTCTCCTTGATCTGGGAACTCTGGAACCTGGCAATAACATTCCTAGGAGTTTTCTTTTGGGGATCTTTTTAAAGAGGTTATCAATGAATTCTTTCAAGTTCTATTTTGCCCTCTGGTTCTAAAATATCAGAGCAGGGGCAAGACGGGGAGAAAATGTGTAATTCAAAAATGTAATGAAAATGAATAATGTAAACAAGAAAGCAAATAAAAACTAAATTTTAATTAATTAATTAATTAAAATATCTGAGCAATTTTCCTGGAGAATTTCTTGAAGGATGCTTTCTAGGTTCTTTTTTTGATCATGGCTTTCAGGTAGTCCAATAATTTTTAAATAGTCTCTTCTGGATTTATCTTCCAGGTCAGTGGGTTTTTTCAAGGAGATGTTTCACATTGCCTCCTATTTTTTCATTTGTTTCAATCTGTTTTATAGTTTCCTGATTTCTCATACAGTCATTTGCTTCCATTCGCTCCAATCTAATTCTGAAGGAATTATTCTATTCAGTGAGCTTTTGAGATTCTTTTTCCATCTGGCAAATTTGACTTTAAGGCATACTTCTCCTCACTGGTTTTTTGGGCCTCTTTTGCCATTTGAGTTAGTCTATTTTTTAAGGTGTTATATTCTTCAGTCAGGTTGTTGACTCTCTTTTCATGATTTTCTTGCATCATTCTCATTTCTCTCCCCAATTTTTCCTCCATTTCTCTTATTTGGTTTTCAATAACCTTCTTAAGCTCCTCTATGGCTTATAACCAGTCTACATTTTTCTTGGAAGCTTTTGGTGCAGGAGTTCTGACTGTGTTGTCTTCCTCCCATTCCATGCTTTGATCCTTTTTGTCCCCAAAAAAGGAATCTAAAGTTAGATTTCTGAGCTCTCTTTGATTCCTTTGTCTGCTGTCAAGTTACTTGACTTTGGGGCTCTTTAGAACTCTGCTTTCAGAGGGGAGAGCTCTGTCCCAAATTGCTGGGGTTTTCCCAGCTTCCAGAGCTATTAGGAAGCTGCTGCTGTCTCTGCAGCCCCCTTTAGCACTGGCTCACTGAAAATGCATTTCAGGAGCACTACCTAAGACCATGATCCTGATCCAATTAGCCAAAAGGCAGGAGCACTTAGCCTCTGAATGATCACTTGGCCCCCCTGCAATCTGCAGACCAGGAGCATCTGAAGCAGCCATGTAGAAGTGGCTTCAGGGCCGCCACTTCAGACTGCTTCTAGCTCTGGAGGTAGTTAGCCAGACCCTCTCCCACAAATTTAGCTGAGTTCCCCCCCCCACCTTTTTCCTTTGTCCTTGGCTCTTATGGTTTGATCATCCTGGAAACTGCCAAAGCTGCCCACGATCTGCTCTCCTGAAAGCTCCAGCTGGGGCTTTTCCTGGATGGCCTGGGGTTAAAACCACATGGGGCTGGGCTCTGCTCCCAGCATGCTGTGATGAGCCCTTTCTGTCCATCTGCCAGGCTGCCTTTAGTGGGAGCCTGGTTTCTCTGTCACTTTATGAGTTCTGGAACTCTAAAATTTATTTAGAGTCATATTTTATAGGTATTTGAGGTGGTTATGGTGGGAACCATGGAGTTCTCCTGCTTCTACGCCACCATCTTGACTCCACCGTCTCTTTCCAGCCTATTTCTCGACTTTAAACTTTATGTTAAAGTTTTCTTGGAGTGAGGAGACACTGCCTCAAGCTTTAGGCTTTTTTGTGCTGCTGTTTTCAGAGCTAGTTCTGGGGTGGTCTATAAATTTTCTGTGAAATCTAGGAAGAGGTACGGTCTTTACTTTCTCTCCAGTAGCCACAAGCATTAGTGTTCCTCTCTGCCCAGAAACTGAAACTGCTTCCCTGAAGCCACAACCACTCTTCTCTGCCCTGGAACTGAATGTAGGCAACCAAGTTGCCACTGACTGGTCCTGCACCAGAGTCAGCTCAGGATCATCTAGAATGTTTCTGACCAGTTGTCAAATTTCTTTACTGTCTCTGGACTGAAAACTCTGAAGCTGCTCTTGCCGTTACAACCATCTGCAGTCTGGGCTGGACCCCATCTCAGTGTCCCAGACCTCTCCTGTCGACTCCTAAATTGTCACAGGCTAGACAAATATCTCACCCCAAACTTTTGCTGGCGATGCTGCTCCAGAATTCAATTTGATGCATCATTTTAAAGCTTAAATGTTTGGATGAACATGTTAGGAGATTTCAACTAGGGTTCTACCTCTACCCTGCCATCTTGATTCTACCACCCCCTACAGTATACTCCCAATGACATATTCTAAAAAGGGTATAAGTCACAACATTAAGGATAATATGGTTAGACAAGGAGATGAGCTGTCATATAGTGTAAGTAAGAGATGAGAGATGATGAACTCAAGTTCTTGACTGGTATCAAAATATATTGGAAAAAAAGGTACCCATCATGTGGGACAGATGCAGTGTGGAGGATGTATGAAAGAATTTGATCAAGAATCGCACAGAATAAAAAAAGGTCTCAATGGATAATGAAATATACTCATGCATAAAACACTCACATTAACAAGATCACAGATTCAATAAAGTTTTAAAGAAATATCTTTACCATATAAGAAACTTTATTGAGAGAAGGGCTAATCATTTTTCATATCTGTATCACCCAGGCATTTTTCCCATCATTACTTTTTAATTAAATATTATTCTTTTTGTATACATTTGAATAGACTCTTCCTATCCACCAGATAGAGGTTAAGTGACTTGCCCAGAGTCACACGGCTAGTAAGTATATGAGGACAGAATTGAACTCAGGGCTTCCTAACTCCAGGCCCAGCACTCTATCCACTAAGTCACCTTGCTGCCTCTTTACTTACCTCCCTGGACCATCACCATCACCATCACCATCACCATCACCATCACCATCACCATCCAGTAAAATTCTGGACAGAGCTGATTGCCTGGGATTATCTCAGAGATGAAGAACCAATCTCAAGACCCCAGGAGAGATAGTCTCTATACATGCATCCAACCATAACCTTTGTCTACTAGATTGGTATTTCTACAGAGCAACACAAATGTCTCCTAATTAGAACTGAATGTGAGATCTCTTTCTCTTGTTTCCCTCTCATTTTCCATCTTCCTTCTTGTAAGAGCTATTTACTAATATGTTTTGATCACTTATCTATTAGAAAGTGGTTTTCCATCTTATGTTTCTGTTAGGTGTCCATATGTTCTGGACATTTTTTTCCCTAATTGACCGCTTCCTTTCTTAACCTGGTCACAGTAATTTTAATTCTGTTTCAATTTTTTGACATCCAAATCATCCATTTTCTCTTTTTTAATCATTTCTATCCCTTGTGTAATTAAGAATTTGCCTCCCTAGTCATATGTAATCTGGTTCACTTTTAATTTTTTATGTTATACTTTTTAATAATCAGTTCACAATCCATTTCAAATTTACTGTGGTACGTGGTGTAAAGGTTTGATCTAAAACTAGTTTCTGGTAAACTGCTTTCTAGTTTTCCCAGCAATTCTTGCTACACAGAGAGTTCTTTGTTAGGTCATTTTTATTTTTGTGTTTATCAAATACTTTGTTATTGAATTCAGCTATTTATGATCTTCCTAGTCTAATCTGTGTAATGCCAAGCAAAGGCAACTTCCAAGGTTCGTATTACCAGTATAGCAAACCACATGTATTCAGCAAACATTCACAGAACAGAGAAAGTCAAAATACAGTATAGCTCATACATTTCACAAGTAAGTTCTTCATTTAGTCCAGGTACTACTCCACTCCTATACAGTACAAGCTTTTAGTCAAAGTCTCTTCTCAAAAGGAGAGAGAGTTCTTCTCAAATGGAGATCAGTTTCCAGTCATAAACAAAGTACACTCACAAAAAGGCCCAAGGTTTCCCACCCCTGGACTCAAAGCAATTACAATACCATCCATTAACACCAAGCAGTTTCTCAAAAGGGAGCAGGAGAGTACAAAAGGCCATCCACCCTTAAGCCATAACAAGGTCAAGATAACATCTCAGCATAGATAGGCCAAGGAGAGGCCTTTATTTCATCTTCACTCAAGGCAAGCCCTCAGCAATCCCAGTTCATGAGGAGACAAGGCTCAACAAAGTCATAGCCAGTGTTTTCATCAAGTCACATTCTGCCTGTAGAACAGTCCCAGAACCCCTGAAAGTATCAGCAAGGCCCCCTTCCAGGATTTCTGTGAACATACAACAAGAAAGTCCTTCTTCAGGGCTTCTGCACCAGTAGCAAAGTTCTAGGACCTCTACAACAGCAGCACTGTCCACCATCAGGTGAATCTGGAAAAACAATATCAAAACAGACAGACAAAATACCGGCATCCCAGCCATTCCTTCTCAGTTCTCAGCAGCTCCAGGTGGCAGTCCTCAAAAGTCCTGGGCAACTCCAATGGGCTCTTAGCAATCTCTCTCAGCAACTCAGGCACCACTGGATACTGCTCTTCCCAAAAGTCCTTCTTCTGGCCTTCTCTGGGCTTAAGCCTTCCTTTCCATTCATGGCTCTTCCCAGGTCAGCCCTCTCTCTTCACGTCAACAAGTCCATCCCACAAATGGAATTCACAAGCTCTGGGTCTTAACACTCAATCCAAAAGCCAAGTCAATTCAGGGGCATCTCCAAATTACATTACCATTACAGTCTGTTCCACTGATCTATTTTAATCTTTTTAACTAGTAACACATACTTTTGACCATATGGCTTTAAGACAGGGGCCAACAAACTATATCATGTGGGCCAAATCTACTGCATGAACTTTTTGTGTATTGCTGTATAAAATCAAGAGGTGAATCAGATTTGGCCTTTGAGTTAGAGTTTGCTGATACTTGCTTTAAGATATAGTGTGAGTTCCTTTTATTCATCTCTACTTTTAAAAATTATTCCTTTGATATTTTAAGACTATTTTTTCCCTCCAAATGAATTTTATTATTTTTTTTTTGTCAAGCTCTGTAAAATATCCACTTGGTAGTTTGATTAATATAACATAATCTGTAGCTGGCAATATTTTTTTAACAATAATAGCTAACATTTATATAGTGCTTACTGTGCTAAATTCTTTATTATTATTTTCTCATTTGGTCTTCACAATGACCCTGGGAGGTAGGTACTATTTTTATCCCCATTTTACAGATGAGGAAACTAAGGCATGTAGAAGCTGAACATCTTGTCCAGGATTACACAGCTAGTGAGTTTGTGGGGCTAGATTTCAACTTGAGTCTTTCTGACTCCAGGTCCAATGCTCTATCCACTAAACCACATAGCTGTCCCACAGCCTGGCCATGAACGGTAAATATCTCTCCAATTATTTAAATTGTTCTCTATTTCTTTAAGGAATATTGTGTAATTCTATCTATACTGATATTGTGCTTGCTTGAGTAGATCAGTTGCTAAATATTTTATGGATTTTGTAGTTGCTTTGAATGGTATTCCTATGCCATCTTGTAGACTCAATATAATATTAATAGATCTAGGGACTGATTGGATTGGATCTACTTTATCTGAAAATTTGTTCTGTGGCTTCATAGGATTTTTCAGTTCCTCTTAGACACGTTTTACAAATGTGCTTCTCCAATCCTTCACGTGTGTGTGATTGCCAGTTGTGAATTATAGCCAGGGTGCTTGAAGATCACTGGACTAGACTTGTGGTTTCATCAGTTTAAGGAGATCTTAGAGGGCAACTCCCTTCACCAAAAGAGATCATTTGCTTTTCAATAGACTTTTAGAAAGTTTCCTGAGCGTTGAACTTCCTCATGTGATTACCACAGTCATACCACCAGTATCAGAGGTGGTACTTGAACTCTTCCTACTAGTTGAGTTTGCCATTTTTGTAATGGAATTAATCCCTGGAAAATCCAATGAGTTTCCCAGTTGATTTTATGAGATTGTAAGACATCAGCCTTTCTTCAGAGGTGTGAGAGAGGTACTTTCTCATGGATGGAGGGTGATGTATTCTCTGATGTTTAACTGAGAGCTTGCAGAACTGCTCGGTGGTTGCTGGGCTGCCCTGAAGATGATTTCCTCTCTTGAATTTAGGAGAACACATTCTTGTTAGAGGAGTCACATCTATGAATGGTCTATAAAAGCAAGTTGTCACATTAGTTTGGCCTTCAGGGGGCACTTCATTTTTTTGTTTTCCCCTATTCAAAAGACAGACCAGTGCTTCAGAACAGAAATTCATCTGAATAAAGGGAACCTCTGTTAACTCCTTTAACTTTTTGAAGTTCACAAGATTGTAACTTGCTCCATTCTATCTCTAGATATTAATTCTCCCGAGATCAGGAAAGAAGAAACAATAGTGATGTACAGGATATGTTCAGGAACACATGGTGGCTTGATGGCAGATAGGGCAGCCTGTCTGTCCCTTCCCCCCCCCAGTGACCCACAGCAATCCTTTTGATTCAAGAGTCACAAAGGAAGAGAGCAAAAGATAGACTACTCAAACAATTTGTGTGTATAATTCAGTGCTGACCTAGCAGCCCATTAAAATACTTTTTTTCACCATACAGTATGCCACTAGGAAGCAGGGAGGGATATATCCACATGTTCTAAAGTGGGGGAAAGGATACCCCGTTACACATGGCTGGAAACAGTAAGCCTCCACGCGTTGGATTAGAGCCAGGCAGTATATATTGTGAATGCTAAGCATAACACAATAGGAAAGACATGCTTTTTCCTGAGCATGCTCTGAAGATTAGCTTCTCATAGATTATACAAACATTAATTAAACACCTTCTATGTGCAAAGAAAAAAATAGTCTCTGACCTCAATCAACAGGGAAAGATAGGATACAAGTTCAGCTGAATATTGTATAAGGCCAGGGATAAAGGGAACAAAGGGGAAATCAGACAAAATGCCCTAGAAATACTTGAGGCAGGAGAGAAGACTAACAGCTGGGGGTAAAGGATAGATATTTTAGCCGATTATATAACATAAATTCCCAAGACCCAAAAGGGAAAATTAAGGACTCAGTGCTAAGTTTACAATCAGTATCAACAAGAGACAGTCTTTGGAATTTAGCCTATGACTCATTGGCTCACAGTCACACCTCAAGAATCATTTCTAAATTCAGTCCTATCCAGTAAACCACAATTTTAAAATATTTAATGCTGCTCTTGGCCAGTGGCTATGCAAGTCATTTCCTGACACTGGGGATCTGGGTTCAGTCAGGCCAGATATCTCTGGCTCTTTGAACGTGGGGAACACTTGTCTTCCTCTGAAGGAGGTCTCTTTGTCATTCTTAGCCATACTGATGATGCTTTAGGGAAAACTGCAGCAATCCTTCTTAACAATGGAAAAGTAACCTGACCTTTGGGAATAGTAGTGGAGGTAGTGAAGAGAAAGAATGGAAGAAATTTCCAGAGGAAAATTTTAACTCTTTTTTTTCCTTGGGGGGGGTGGTTGGGAAACCATGTAGAATTTTTCAAAGCCTACATCTGACTATGTTACTCCTCTTCTGAATAAACTAATCTCTTTTGTTCGGCATTTAAAGTACTTCATAACCAGGCTTCCATCTACTTTTCTAGCCTAATTACTTTCCTTCACATTCAGATAGGTTCACTCAAGCTGGACTTTTTTCTGCTCCTCACACAAGAAATTCTAATTCTCATCTCTATGTCTTTGTCCCGATGTCCCTTGTGTTTGAAATGTACCTTCTCCTCACCCACCTTTGACTCTTGGAATCTCTAGTCTCCTTCAAGGAAGGCTCTGCTCACATAGTACCTTCTGTAGGAAGCCTTTCCTGATTCTCCTAGCTGCTAGGGATCTACTCTGTCACCAACTTATATTGTTTCTACTTTGCATCTGCCTATACATGTATATGTCTGCCCACTGCCCCCATTATATTGTAAACTCCTTAAGAGCAGGGACTATTACTTTTGTTAGCTCAGCACCTAGCATCTATTAGGGATTTAATATATACTTGTCAACTAATTAATCACAGGGATCAGAGTGCCTGTTAAAGTTTCCAGTCTGTTAAAGGAGATCTGTTGAGTGAATACTTATTAATGAAGAAAGGAAACAAACATTTATTAAAAGCCTGATGACACTGATGAAATTTCACTGTTTCTATAAAAATCAATTAAACAAATACATATTAAACACATAATATTCACAAGACACTATCCATAGGGCATGGAATGACATAATGAGAATGAATCCCTCCCCTCAAGGAGCTTACATTCTATGAGGGGACTACAAGACATAAACATATTGGGATCTAAACCAGACCTATGATTTCCTTGGAATACTGGAAGGAGAAGAACCAATGCAGGTAAACTTCTTCTCCCCACCTTATTGCCTTCAAGAGTTTCCTAGAACACTGAGAGGTTAGTTGTCTTGTCCTGGGGTAACATGATCAATATATGCCAGAAGCAAGACTTGAACCCAGATCTTGACTTTTAGGCCAGGTCTCCAACTATGCAGCCTCTCTAAACAGATGAGCGTATAGATATAATTTGAAGGAGAGGAAGCAAGCCCTAAAAACCACTGGTATCCAGAAGGACTCCCTTGGACATGGTGCCCAAACAGAGCCTTGAAAAAGCTAAGTACCCATTTTGATCATGGCAGCCCAAAATGATCCCCCCTCCCCCTATGGTAATCCCTAGACAGCCTCGGGGTGATCCTCTAGATCCTGAAGTGCAGCCCTTTGAATCCAAACTTCACAGAACAAATCCCCTTAATAAAAGTTCAATTTGTTCGATAAAACTTGGACTCACTCAAAAGGTCACACTTGAAGACCTAGATGGCCATGTGTGTGGCCTCAAGGCCACAGGTTGCCCACTCCTCCTAGAACATTTAGAATAATTTGATCTCTGATATTCTGGAACTGGAACGGAACATAGAGGTCAATTTGTCTCACTCCCAAAGTTTAGGGAAAGAGACTAGATGATTGAACATACTCCAACTTAAATGACTCAACCAAGATCACACAAATAGCCAAGTCAGGTCTAGGACCCAGGTCTCCCAGCTTTGAATATGGGATTCTTTCCCCCACAACACACCATGATGCCTCCCTTACTCCCTATCTTCTGGTACCACACATTCTATACCATGTTATATCATGTGTAAAGAACCTCTCCAGAGAAGTTTCATGTTCCCACAATGCTTTGGGGTCCAGAGGGCCACAGTCATTGAGACAGTCTCTGGAAGACCTCTCCCCAGGTGCTGGGCATAAAGGCAGCAACATGCAATATTTGAGAAGGAAAGTACCCTAAGCATAAGCTAGAGAAACACAATATAGTGTGGAGGAGTCTCTAGCATAGCTGACAGAGGCAGGGGCAGCCAGCATAGAAGAGACTGGGAGAAATGGTAAACCAGGATCAGCCTGGATGTCTCAACATCCAAATTCTGCGCTGAAGAAGAAAATGGGTTTCTAGGTTCATCTGGTTGGTCTACTGAGGGAAAATAATCATACTGTCTATAATCCTCCCCAGTTTCCATCCTGAAACCTTGACGCGAGTGCCCTTAGTCTACAGCTTTGGACTGAGAGGCCTTATTCACCTAAAACTACCAGTCCAGTCACTAACCTAACATCCTTCCGTAAGCAACTCACTACACAGTAAAGTCTAGTGGCTTCCTATTATCTCTAGCATCAAATGTAAAATCCTCTGTTTCACATTTATATCTTTATCACCTGGATCCTTCCTACCTTTCCAGGCTTTTTATACATTGCTCTCCTCTACAAACTCCGTGATTCAACCATACTGGCAAAAATGCAATTCTACATGTTTGGGGATCAATCATCTCCCATCTCCATGTCTTTGCACTGACTAACCTCTATGCCAGGAATAAATTTCATCCTCACCAACCTCTCTTGGTGTCTTTCCATCAACCTTCATCACCCTGAAAAATAAATTTTTCCTGGTATTGCCTCTCCCCAACTCCAACCCCAGCTACTACTGCATTCTCTCTCTAAACAGTATTTATATCACATTTGCATTTCATATTGTATTTATTTTGTATATTTTATGTTTGTATTTCCACATGCATATGTTGTCTTCCACAATGAATGTAAGCTCCCCGAGGGCATGGTCTATTTATGTCCAGTGCCTGGCAAATCATAGGTGTTCAATAAACGGTTGTTTAATATTTCTCTTACTGCTGTAAAGGCAACAGAAGAGGCCCAAAGTAACCAAACAGGAGCCAAGAACTCCCCAGGGGATATGTGTGGAGAAATGAGGGTTGGAAGGTAGGTGATCAGGGTGCTTACAACTTGACTCCATTTCATTTTCTTTGGCG
>JAQQSW010015899.1:0-11788 GCA_028646575.1 Pseudocheirus occidentalis | reverse complement strand
TTTGCATGAATTTTCAGTGCCCTCAGTATCAATCCACTTCACAACAATAGAAGTATTAAATAAATAAATGTTCTCATAAAAGACCATCTCCATGTGCTTGGGTGAGCTGTCTTTGCAAACTAAGTAGAATACTGTTGTGCCTGAAGTAAATCTATCACGTTATAACTAGACATTCAAAGAGTCTCCCATCACTGACTCTCCTGTTGTTGCTCCCACTTGAAAACATCTGTTCCTTTTCTTCCCCAATGAACAAAAGTCAAAGCCAAAAATCTTGTATTTGTTAAGTGATTATTTATTAAGTGCTTACTATATACTAATCGATAAATATTTATTAAGCATCTACCAGGTTCTATGCCAAGCACTGGGGGCATTATTTTTGTTGTCCAACACTAGAGATATTTAGAATTACAAAATACTACTTGCCTTCAAAGAGATCCTATCTTAATAGGGGATGACAGTGAGAAGTTACATACAAATGCTGTACACACAGGATAACATGGAGGCAATCTCAGAGCGAAGGCACTGGACTTTCAATACAAATTCTAATTGCTCCATTAAGTTTTTCCTAATTTTGGATGCTATTGAAACCACATTAAGAAACTAATTAAAAGATCTAAGACTAATACTGAGAGAAGAGTGGGATGGGAGTGAGGGGAAGGATAACTGCCTTCAAACATACATCTGTTGACTGACTAATTGACTGACTTCAAATAGCTGAAGAGCCATGAGGTGGAAAGGGGGTTAGGATTATTCTGCATGACTCTAAAAGGCATAACTAGAATCAATGGATAAAAGTTCCAGTGGAAAAGATTTTAGTTCAATATAAAGAAAAGCTGTCAAAAGCACAATGAAAAGCCTTAAAAGGTAATAAGGACCTTAACACTGGCAAGGTTCAAGTGGAGGCTGTGTGGGTTGTTGTCCTTCATTCTTGAAGTGGACCAAAATGACAACTCTATGTTGGGGTCAAGGTACAGTGTGTCCAACTGTGGCTGGTCGGACCAACATATGAACATTTGGAGCGGAGAGGTTTCTAAATTTGCACATCTCATGCTTCTTTTGAGTTACTACAATTCTGCTTGCTCATTGAGCACCCTGCCATCTTTGACGTGGTATGCTGTACTGGGCAGTCCTTTACCAGTGTCTCCCATGACTACTTATGGAGAATGCTGTAAAAGAAGATTCATCAAGGATTAGAGCTGGATGGGAGCCTACAGTTCATTTAATCCATTTTCTTTATTTTAAAGAAGAGAAAAGTGAGATCCAGAGATGTGAATTCATTTGCCAGAGGCCACCCATGAGTACATGGCAGAGCTAGGACTCCAAATGTGGTCTTCTCCCTGCAAATCCAGTGTTATTTGTACACACTACATCATGTCTTCCTCTCCAGGGTAGGAACTGAGTCCGATTTCCTATTTATAGACACACAGTGGATAACTGTTGAGTTTAATTAAATTGGTGGATCTACCCAGTTGGATTCACATTCAGATGACCTCAAGGTCCCACTGGACTGTAGGATTTCATGCTCCTCATAGAAATCTTCCTTCAAGATTCAACCTAAGTGTCACCTTTCACGAAAAGTCTTTCTTGATTCCCCACCCCCAACCTCCACCCCAGCTGCTAGTGCCTTTCCCTCCAAGGTCACTTTCCATCTCCTCTGTTTGCATCTCATTTATAGAAGTATTTATGTACATGCTGTCTCACCTCATTCTAATGTAAGATCTTTGAGGTCAGGAACGGCTCTTGCTTTTTTTCTATACCACAGCACTTAATAAAGTGCCAGGAATAAAGTCCTTAATAAATTCTTGTTGATTGATTGAAAGAGCATCAGCTGTGGATCCTATCACAGGGTGTGGTTCTGAATCTCTGCTCTGCTAGTTAATCCCTGGGTGACCTTCAGCAAGGCACCACTTCTCTCTGTTTATGTGGCCACATCAGTCAAATGAAAGGGTTGGATTTACCAATCCTGAATTTCTAAATTCTATGAAGCCCATGATTCTACAACTACTGTAGTATAACTCAATTTGTAGGCAACTTTGCTGTGGGTAATTGTGGCATGCGATATGAACACACACTGGTCTGAATGCTAGAATTCAATATCAGTGTTTGTCCTCCTCTAATCAGAGGTTTACTTCTGACCCCCTTAAACTTAGTTTTTAACTTCCCTGACTGTCCCTAAAAAGTACCCTTCCTCCTCCAATCCTCATGCACTGGGGATAGTAACATATAATGCTATCTAAAGAGCTATGATTTTTTCCCTATTCAGCAAGCTGTTATCATCAGGAGTCCTGGGCTGGCCATGCAAGCCATCGCCTAAGCCCTTCCACTACAATCCTGATTTCCTTAAATCTTTTTACTTTTATCAACCACAGGGAATGGGGACACTTACAGGTAACAACTGACAATTTGAACCAAAAATACAGAGAAGAGCTGTGTAAAGCGAGTGGTTCAGATTATAGCTGTTGACTTCTAATATTATTTGATAGATGAGGTTGCTGCAATTATCTACTGCTCATGGGTTCCATTACTGGAACAAGAAGAGCACAAAATAAGGGCAATTTCCTAAACAATATATCGGACCACTTAACTTTGTCAAGAGCCATTTCTGCAAGTGAAGTCCTCCTTGGTTAAAGATACAAAGATAATGTGCTGGCAACTTGACACAAGCATTTAGCGCGTTCCACATTAGCTACCTTTTGTTATTCCTTCCATGCTCTGGTGGAGGCCAAATTGGATATTATTTTTAACTAGGCATTTGTTTAAAAATGCAGTCATGGATTCTACCATTTTCTTCTTATTTGCTTTTTTTTTAAAAAAAGCTATAAATTTTTTAAAAGGCTTGAGCAATTGAATATATTTTTCATTTAAATTTTTGCACAAATTTTACTTTTAGGCAGTTCTACCAGAAAAAAAAATTGGAGCAGTTATAGCACTTTTTAAAAAAAAGATTACTCTGTAGTTTCACCTTATATCACTTTTTAAAGATCAAATGGAATTTCCATCTCCCAGGGGAGAAGGAGAAAAGCAACATATTCTTGAAAGAGAATGAAAAAATAAAGTGACTAAGCAGTGAATGGAGTTATTGTATAAATGTATAAATGTCACATTAATTCATTTCTGAATTTGGATCTGGATTGAATCAAGAGTAGAATCAATTTGGGAGTTTCTAATTCTGTTTGATTAGAATGCTTTTGTGTTTTGTCTTTGTATCCCTTGTGTCTAGCCCAATGCTGTACACATTATAAACTCCTGATAGATACTTGCTGGATTGCATTGGATTGGAGTGGACAAAATGATGAATATATAATGAGTCACACCTCTATTTATTATGTCTTTTTCCCCATAACAATTTCATTAAGAAAGAAAAACAGAAAAGGAGGAGAGAGAGGGCAAGGAAAGGGAGGAAAAGAAAGAGGAAGAAAGGAAGGAAGGAAGGAAGGAAGGAAGGAAGGAAGGAGAGAGAAAGAGAGAAAGAAAAGTAACACAAATATCTAGCCAATCCTTGACTGTCAGACATCGTGAGACCATTGGTCTTCTGATAAAGAAGGTACATACTAGCAGTAACTTCACTATTTTTTTCTGCCATATTTCATCATGGGATCATTGGCAGTGAAGAAATCTTTGAAATGCCTACTTTTCTCACAACAAATGGACCCTGCATTTCTTTTTAAAACTTATAGTGAACGTGGTAGAACTACCTCATTAGGCAATCTGGTCTAGTTCCCCTTCTGTCCTTCACTTTACATTAAACTTCCACACCCAAAGAAAAGAAGCAGAATATTATTTTTTTTCATTCTGAAGTCAGAGTTCCCTAAGGCTTGAGACCTACATGCTGTTGATCTACATGCTTTGGAAATACCATAGGGGCATCCATTCTTTCCCTAGGGCAGCTTTTAGCTCTGGGGAAGGTGGTGAATTTGGGTTCAATTTGGGTGGTACCTGGGTTCAAAGTCTGTCTGTCCATCCCTTCCTGCTACTGCAACGAAAGGAAGGTCTCTTAATTTCTCTAAACTTCAATTTCCTTATCCATAAAATTAGAGAATTGGATTAAATGCCCTCTAAATTCCTTCCTGGCTCTGAACTTATGAGCCTCTCCAGATCGAAACCTATGATATGTAGCCTGGCTACAAAGGTTCTCAAGGCTTCATCCTGTTAAGTGCCGAGAACAGCATAAGCCAGATACTTGCCTCATCTCCTAAATTAAAATAGTATTCTATCTCTCAAATGAAAATTGCCCTGATGATTCTTCATGTTTGGGAGGTATTTCCAAGTCTGAGTCTAAGACTACATTGGTAATATAAAAGTGGGGCAACTTTTCTGGTTCAATCCTCCTCCTTCAAACCTCCAGAGCTCCATTTCTTTCCCTAAAACTGGCCTCTTGCCTTAAGGGCAATAAGATAATTGTTCATCTATTCCAAGGACCAGTTATCTCTCTCACATTTTTTTTATTTTTACCAGATGCTTTTCAAAATCTTTCTAGATATTTATCCCAGGAAGAAAGAATAAAGACCCTTCTGAATCTGGGTCACAGGTAGCAAAGGGGTCCTGAAGACTAGCCCAGTGGTATGGAGCTAGTAAAAAAAAAAAAACCACTCCCTCCTCTGGTAATGTATTATAAGAAAGATGGCTAAATCTGTACAGTTTAATTATAACATTCAGGTTTGGGGGTTTGGCTTTTTTTTATTAATTCTTGCTCAAGCCCAGAAATCTTTTAAAGTCTCTTTAAAAAGGGGCTCCATACAAAAGGTAACTTCATCCTGGAGAGAAAGAAACTCAGACTTGGCCATACCACTTCCACTTGGGCATTGATTAGATGTCTTTTTTTTATAACAAATTCAAAAAGAAAGGGGACACGATTTAAAACTAAAATAGAACCAGGCACATTGCACAAAGGATTATTTCAAGTAATTCTCCTTGAAACTATAACAAAGGAATGTTTCCTGGGGATTAAATGGACTGTCAGGTAATCAGAAAAAAGTTCTTTTAGGTTTTTCCTCAAGAAGAAAAAGAGCACTTTGGATGGATTTTGTTTCTGGCATTTTGTGACACTTTACAGCTTATTCCCTGGTGTCACACCAATTTATTTAATTATTCATGAGCACAGTGAAGGGAGGAATCATCTTAGAGGTCCCCAGCTGGACCATGCTAATAGAACCTTTTCCACCCCTCCATCTCCTATTACTTTAATATGGATAAGATTGTTTTATTAATGAGAGCAAATGGGTTTTCTGAACATCAGTCCCTCTCTCTGGTCACTTTGGAACCTGATACTTGTGATTAATTGATTTAAAACTTATTTCAGGGCCTGCAATGTATTTGACACTATACTACAAAAGAACAAAAGCTCTGCCCTCCAGGAAGTTACATTCTAGAGAAACAGAAACTGCCTGTGGGGGCAGTTAGGTAGCACAGTGAATAGAGCACCGGCCCTGGAGTCAGGAGTACTTGAGTTCAAATCCTGCCTCAGCCACTTAACACAAAAAACTAGCCGTGTGACCTTGGGCAAGTCACTTAACCCCAACTGCCCTCCCCCCCAAAAAAAAAGCAAAAAAAAAAAAAGAAAGAAACTGCCTCTGATGTGATTCCAATATGCTATGGTCAATTTTGTGGTTTATCCATGCCCTCACCCATCAAATGGATAATCTAAGACCCGACTAATTGTCCATTCTTCTTCATAACTACTGACTCTTCTTCAGATTCAACATTCCATCTCTCATGTCTACGAATTCACACAATCTATCCACAGTGCCTAGCATAGACTCCCTCCTCATATCCACCTCTTAGAAGTCTTATTTTCTGGTAATGTTTCAGTTCATGTAACCCTTTCTCTCTAAGGTCTTCCCCTATCTGTCCTGTTGAGATCGCATTGATGAATCATTAAGTTTCCATGAAATAAGAACCTCAGTTCTTTTTCAGAATGGCTGCTATCTAACCAAGCTCCCCCTGACCCCCATGAACCTTTCAGTGTTGTACCTTGAATTTGAAATTGCATTTTATGTACATGCTGCACCCTTCTCTTTCCCAGTTGAACATACTCTTTGAAGACAAGAAATATTTTGCTTTTTTTAACTCTATATCCTCAGTCACATAGTAGGCACTTAATAAATGTCTATTGAATTGAATTCACTATATACAAAGCCAATTCCCATTTCCACATATATCTTTACAATCTCTCTACTTAATAGAATCCCTTCTTTTCTTCAAGGCTCAGTTAAAATGGCACCATTACATGAAGATTTTCAAGGTCCTGCCTTGCGTCAATTCTTTCCACTCAAAAATCATCTTTGTATACTGTTTTATATGCCTACGTAAGAAGGGATGTAGACAATAAAGCCCCAGACATCAGAGGGTGCACCAGGGTTCTGCCTAAGGCCAGTCACTGCCGCCATGGGGGACCTGCTTTCAGAGATCTGTGAGGACATAGAATGAAAGAGCCTGGCTTCCCACTTCAGAGTATGCACAGGTATTCTTTGTTTCTTGGCTGCTTACTGTGCAATGCAGAAAAGGCCTTGTGACTGGTTGCTAAACTGGAACTGAGAATACTTGTAAAAAGGCAGAAAAACTTGCTCTTTCCTTACTGCTTAGCTCCAGGGGGACAGAGTGCTGGGCTTGGAGTTGGGAAGATCTGAGTTCAAATCCAGACTCAGACAGTTATGAACCTGGGTAAATCCCTTAAACCCTATCTACCTCAATTTCTTCTGCTGTAATTTGGGGATAATAATAACCCCTACCTCAAATGGCTGTTGTGAGAATTAGTGCTAAGCACAGTGCCCAACACATAGTAGGTACATAATAATGGCTTCCTTCCTTCCCTAGTTAAACCTGTGCTTTGGATGGGTACTATTTCCTATACGTGTCTCCTTTCCTCTCTATTTGCAAGATCTAGAAATGTTTCACAAAAAACTGGAGTCTACAATACAGTCTGTTGCCATCTGAGGCCAGTAAGAAACTCAGCCCTGAGGAGCAGCCTGGAGGAGCCAACCTAGCAGTGAGCTTGACCATAGTGATGACACCCTGTACTGAAATCAAGAAAGCAACTCCGTCCATCAGCTATGCTAAATTTGGAACTGAAATTGGTGGGTGAATCCTTCATAACAACCATTTTAAGTCTGAGCTCATTCTCTTCAGAGCCATAGGTGTAAAGGAGACAGTGTTTCCCCGCATCAGAGAGATGTTGTAATGCTTTGGTTTTTATTATATCTGTTTAGTAAATGTCTCTTTGTAAAAGTTAATTGATAAAATTAAATGATAAAATGATAAATGATAAATGATAAAATGATAAAAAAGCGCTAATCCTGAGTCAATCAACGATATTAGAGAGACACTAATTATAAAGGTCAATTAATGTTGGAGAGAGCACCAGAACAGGGCTATTTTTCAGGAGAACCCCATAAGCCTTCAGAAATAAACTACAACTTTGAGGAGAAGATGTACCCAGATACAATCCAAGGACTCAATTTCTCAGAAGGAGCAGAACTGAGATAAGGACTCCCTACTGCATATACTACATATACTTACTACACCTATGTGTTTTGTCTCTCCAAGAGACAAAAATATGTTACAAGATTTCTAAGGGAGGGTCTGTTTTACCTTAGGCTCACAAGGGTTGCAGGTGCAGTAGGCACTTAGTACAGTGCCTAGCACACACACACACATACACACACACACACACACACACACACACACACACACACACACTCACACACACTTAAATGGTTGCCTGCCTGGTTAACTGACAAAATAGACACCTCCTATGACAAAATAGGCACTCTCCCAATAGGGAGAAGCCTTGAGTTCTAGGGCTTAATATTAGCTGAGTGGCTGCAATCCAGATGCTTAATCTTTATGAACTTTAGTTTTCTTTTCTGCAAAATGAAGGCTATTAGTATTTGCATGATAACTACAAAGGAATGTGGATTCCGGGCTGGAAGGAACCAATGAAGTCATTTCATCCAACCCCCTCATTTTGAGAGGGAAGGAAAAATCACATGATTTGTCAAACACAGGCAGTTACAAAGAACTATGATTTGAACTGAGGTCTTTGAACTCCATTTCCAGGATTCATCTCGCTGTAAGGCTGAGATGGGATCATCTATGTAAAGTGCTTTACAAACCTTTCAGCTCTGCACAAATCTTAGCCATAATTATGATCATTGTTATCATACTGGCTCTCCCAACAGCCTTAGTGAAAATGTAAGAAGGGAACAGATAGGCTTTCATAAATCAATGTCTACAGTAGACATAACTCAATCACAAAAATGATTCAAAGAGGGGGACAAAAATAGAAAATCCCACTGGGTTTACAATGTATGGATTTCAACAAGACATTTGAGCTGGTAAAGCAAAAAACAGCCTTGAAGGCTCTCCTCACACAAGGTGTCTCTCCCCTACACTCTACAGTCATGCAAGATTCTGTAACAGATTTACAACAGAGTTCAGCCAGAGGCATATTTTGAGGGGGAAAGGTTTGTAAACTGTAAAGCTTCATATAAGCTATCTTACAAGTTCCCACTTAAAACCACTGGCGTTTCTTCTTGAATTAAGATATTATCTACAAGAAGTCTTTTATTAAAAGATATGTTTTACACAATAAAAACAATATTGTTTTAAGAACAACTCTGAACAGATAAGTCATTTTTATTATTATAAATACCCAAATTAGCTACAAAGGACAAGGAAGGAAGATGCTATCTGCATCCAGAGAAAGAACTGATAAACAGAAGTACAGAATGACTTTACATACATACACACACATAATTTATGTGGATATATGTTTCTATTTGATTATGCATATGTGTGTATATATGTGTGTGTATGTATGTAATGGTAGCCATCTTTAGGGAGGAGTGGGAGTAGGGACAAAAAAAGGAGAAAAGGAAAAAAGAAGAAAATTGCATGATATGTTTTTATTATATATTTAAAAAGCATAGGAAGCCGCACATACTAGATTTGCAGTTTCATGTGCAATCATTTTAAATTATATTATGTTGTGAATATATTTGTTTTATTCCATAGATTAAAATTTTAATAAGTAGAAATATTTAAATAATAAAATAAAATGGATTACCAATCCCACAGCATCACTGATATATCAGTACAAGGTGTAACACTAATGCAATATTTACAGTGCTGATGGTGACTATGAATATACTAGCATAGTACTCAATCACAAAATATAACAGACGCTCCATATATATAACAGAAGCAAAACACTTATTCAGATACCAGAAAACCAAATTCCAACACCAGGAAACCAAATCCATCATAGCCACATAGAAGTTAATACACCACAATGTAGCAAAGAGCATTTAGCCTTCCCACACACACTCACTCACAAGCCTAGCTGTCTCACTGGGTGTGTCCTCTCCTCCCTCCATCTCTAACTGCTCTAACTCCTAGCTTCCTGTGGGCTCTGCTCCACCCTTCAGCAAACTCTATCCACCACAGGCTCCATGTGATTATACTCAGTCTATTAGGGGGCAGGGAAGATCTTCAGATCAGAGAAGGTCTTCAAATTCCCTTAGGCTTATTAAGGGTCAGAGAAGATCCTCAAATTACCATTATCATTATACAAGGTAAGGGGTAAGAAGGAAGGAAGCAGGCCATGATTTGATCTGAGTTCATATCCAGACTCAGATTGTTATGAGAATGCATGACCCTTGGCAAAACACTTAACACCTCTTTGCCTCAATTTCAACTATAATATAGGGATAAGAACAGGGTCTACCTCAAATGACTGCTGTGAGGATTTAATAGGATATTTGTAAAGGACTTAGCATCCCCTCCCTGGACATCCCCCAACTCCCACTTGTGCTGGTGGGCCATGTTGCCAGAGGATGGTTGACTCACCACCTCCATAAGAACTCTAGGGGAAATTGTGAAAGTGTGGTTTTTCTAGTAGTTTCACTGGCCAGGGTGCTCCCCATTTATTCTTAACCAGACTTTATTAGCTTTTAGAAAGGGTATTTATTAAGAAAGGGCAGTTGTTATGGAAGCATCCCACCTGAACTGGACACACTCTCTCCACTTATACACACAATGTCTGTAGAGAAAATGTGCCCAGACATAGAGAGCATACGCAGCCAAAGTTGAACACAATTCCTGGTTACTGAAATTCTTGTCTCCCTTCATGGAGACCTCATGTAGCACACCTCCTATGTAGTTCTCTGCTGGATTCTGAGGGTTGATATCTTTATAGAGTACTGGAGCAACATTTCTCCAGTGTGTCTGTTTTCTTTTTGGTATGTCTTTCAACTAGGGCAGTTGGGTCATGCGGTGGATTGAGTGCTGAGCCTGGAGTCAGCTTCTCCTGAGCTGAAATCTGGCCTCAGACACTTAATAGCTGGGTGACCCTGGGTAAGTCATTTAATCCTGTTGACCTCAGTTTCCTCATCTGTAAAATGAGCTAGAGAAGAAAATGGCAAATCACTCCTCTGTCTTTGTCCAAATGGTATCATGAAAATCCAGACACAACTGAAACAACTGAACAACAAATATTTTTCAACCAGCAACACAAATGCTGCCATCAGTCACTGTTGCATTAAGTACATTGGCACAGGCTCTGGTGGATATTGATACTAATGCCCACAGAATCCTCCAGGTCTTACAACCTTTTGAAGTTCACAAGGTCATCACTTGACTAATGGTGGAGGAAGGTGGAGAGCAAGGAGAATGAAGGACACAGTCCTCCCTGAAGGAGCAATTCCCTCCCAAGAAACTAGAATCCTCCAAATTTGGAGCCCTCTCTTACTCAATTAACTGGCCCTGAAATAGCTTACTTTAAGCTCTACTTAAACACTGCCAGTGCCAAGGAGTTCATTATTTGATAAGGGAGCCCATTCCATTGATTATTAAGAGCTCTATTTGTCAGAAGGTTCTTCCTTTCAGTTAGCTGGAATCTGCCTCCCTGTATTTTCTTCCCATTGTTAATTTCTGATTCCAGACCATACAAAGTTAATCTAATGTCATTTTCCATATGACAGCTCCTCAAATACTCAAAGGCAACTATCAGGTTTGCTTTTCTTCCCCCCCCCCCATTTCCTCATCTGTTTTTCATATGGACAAGTTCTCCAAAAACCTTACCACCCTGGTTGCTCTCCTCCAGCTTGCTAATGTCTTTGGTAAAAATGTAGTGCCCAGACCTGAACTCCACACATGGTCTGAACTGTACAGAGAACAGTGGGGCTATCACACACCAACACTAAATGGTGGACAGAAGAGGGTTAACAGCCCACCTGTGCTACTACCATTGCCCTATATTGATGTAATCAGAAGCTGACTCAACAGTAGGCCAGCAGAGGTCAAGAATACAGTCCTAAGGGGAACCAAACTATGCCAATGCAGATGCCAAAGGGGCAGCTGTCAAAGGCAAAGGAATAGCCAAGCACAGTAGTAACATCTAAACTGAAGGAACAGCTAGGGATGAATGGGCACACATTGGAATTGAGCACCAGACAAACAAGCTAGGGATGCACAAAGCTTCACAGAAAATGGGGAACCAAGACATGTTGCTATGCAACCAGCTGTATCTCTCTGAGGCTTTCTTCTGCTAGGGAATTGGTCTAGGTTAATAAGGCTCCTTCTTGCTCTCTTAGAGGGACTAGATTTCTAGAATTCCAGAAGTGGAAAAGGAACTAGAGAGTATATCTAACTTACCAATTGACCATGTTCCCAAAATCTGTATGATGGCTATTCGAAATTCAGAATGCACATCTTCATAAAAATGCTCCATGGTGGTTAGGTTTCCAGGGTATCACACCAAAATCTATTAAGTGCTTGATGTAGCTGTGTT
>JAQQSW010015898.1:0-11788 GCA_028646575.1 Pseudocheirus occidentalis | reverse complement strand
GGGAAAAAAGTTGTAGAAAGAAAGGAGAGAAGAAGCAAAGGGGGAGGGAAGGAGAAAGGGAGAGGAGAAGAGACAAGAGAGGAGAAAAGAGATGAGGATAGAGAAAAAGGAGCAGTGACAAGGCAGAGGAAGAAAAAAAGAAGAGAGGAATATGGAGAAGAGAGAAAGAGAGAAAGGAGAAGAAAGGAGACACAGGGGAGACAAGAGGATTGGGAGAAGAGAGAGAGAGAGAGAAGGAGGGAGAGAGAGGAACAGAGAGAGAGAAAGAGAGAGAGAAGGAGGGAGAGAGAAAAAGAGAGGGAGAGAGAGAGACAAAGAGAGAGGGGGAGAGAGAGAGAGAGAGAGAAGGAGAGAGAGAGAGAGAAGGAGGGAGACAGAGAGAAGGAGGGAGAGGGACAGAGAGAGAGAGAGGCAGAGAGAGAGACAGAGAGACAGAGACAGAGAGACAGAGAGAGAGGAGGGAGAGGGGGGAAGAGAGAGAGACAGAGAGACAGAGACAGAGACATAGAAACAGAGAAACAGAGACAGAGAGAAAGAGACAGAGAGAGAGAGGGAGAGAGACAGAGAGAGAGAGAGAGAGAGAGAGAGGTGGAGAGGGGAAGAAGAAAGGAGATGAGAGAAGGAGCAGAAAGGAGGCCCTAAGTGGGATGCTGGAAAGGTTTGGGCTAGGGGAGAAGAGAAGTTGCAAAAAGGAAAAGGAATATTAGGGATAATCAAAATATACCCCCTGGACATTTCTAAATACAGTAACATGTTTTTAAAAAAGGCACAGAGGGGAAATAAATGGAAATCCTCACTTTCGATTGCCTCTTGTCATCCTTGGGATCCCAGGGAGACGGATCAGTCCAGCAGGGGATTTCATGTTTAACACATGGCAGCGTTTAGGACCATGCCTGACAAACAACAGTATTTGTCAACACAACGTAATCCACATTTCAAACAAAATTTCTTCTCTGGCTGTAGGACATGGCATATCCAGGCCCATTACTAGCAGGGTAAGAAATCACAGGACAGCATAAATGCCAGGGGGGATCAGTGGGACTAGGAAGGAACAGGCTGAGAGGAGGGTGGGGCACAGAGACTCCACCCCACTTTCCACTTGAGAAATCTGACTTCCTAGTTTAAATTCTAAACCATGCCGCCACATGGAATTGGGGAAGGGTGAGGAGGCCCTCAAGTGTGCACTGCCCCCACCCCGATAAAACCACTGGCCTTGGGGCCTCAAGACTGAGTACAAACCATTCCATACACCAGTGCCTCAGCTTCCTCATGGGTAAAAAGACACTAAGAACACAAGCCGTGCAAATAATCCTACAATGCAAAAAACTGGAGGGAGGAAAATACATGGGAAAGCAAACGTGAAGCTTTATTCTTCACTTTTTAAAGGCTTTATTCCACCCTTTTACTTCTCTTCTTTCCTCCCCTTTAAAGTGAATAGGAAACGGGCTGAGAATCTACTTTGAAATCACAGAATCAAGGGCACTGAGATCATCTAATCTAACTCTTTTATTTTATAGAAGAGGAGAGGAGATTACATATATATGCCTAATATATAATAACATATAAATATATATGTAACATATATAATAATATGTAATAGTATATAAATATATATAAATATAATCTAGAATAATCTAATAACAGATAAATATATATAAAGTATAAATAACATATTTTTTATTTTATTTTATAGATGAGAGAATGAAGCCCATGGTGTAACCTGGAGGAGTAACCTGAGCAAGATCACACAGTTACTGTGCCACAGGAGCAGGATTTGAACCCAGTCCCTAGGACTCCAACTCCATTACACAATGCTCATGAGTAACTATGTCCTTTGCCTACATGCTAAGACAGCTCAGTCTGTCTAATAATGATGTCTATGTATGACATACATTTTGAGAAGTGATGGTAGGAAGAGGGGGAAGCAATGGCTGAAAGAGTCCAAGGCCAATCTGCTTCTTGACTAATGGGTTTTTCCCCAAACTTGGATATTAGCATTTTTGTTCTGCTACTTGTATCCTTTACCAAGCTTATTAGCCATCTTTTCCTCTAGCACAACTTCTCTAAACAAGTCATAAGAATAATTCTTTCTTTCTCTCTCTCTGTCTTTCTGTCTCTCTCTTTCTCTGTCTCTCTCTTCTCTGTCTCTGTCTGTCTCTCTGTCTCTCTCTGTGTCTCTCTCTCTCTGTGTCTCTCTCTGTCTCTGTCTCTGTCTCTGTCTCTCTCACTCTCTCTCTCACTCTCTCTCTCTCTCTCTCTCTCTCTCTCTGTCTCTTCTTCTCCCAGATGTTTGCATTTTAAAACCATTGGAGCTTAGACAGGCCTTGAAGATAGATTCAAAGTGCCTTCTAGGCCATCAAGTAAATTTGCACTGGGCTTCATAAAACCATTGACCATAAGAGCTACAGACCACTTCAGAGTTAATCTAATCCAACTTTCATATTTTACAGATGAGGAAACTGAGGCCAAGAGGTCAGATGACTTTGCCAAGATCCCACAGCTAGACAGTCGCAAAGCTTGCATTAATGGTCTCATATTTCTACATTGCTTTCTACTTCACAAAGCTATCCTACATAACCACCAGCATATTTGGTGCTCAGGACAGTCATGCCATGTAGCTAATCTAGTGTTTAAAGTCCTTGAGGGCAGAGCCTGTTTCTATCTCTGTATCTTCAGCACCTAGCACCTGGCATACAGTAGACATTTAATAAATGCATGTTGATTGCCTAACTATATAATTAAAGTTGCAGATAAGCCCAAAGGCCATGAAAAGATCCAAACCAATACAAATTTATAAGAGCTTATATGCCAGGCACTGTGCTGAGAGCTGGGAATGAAATTAATTAAAACAATAAAAGAAGGCAGTCCCTGTCCTCAAAGAGCTTACAACCTAACATGAGAGACAACATACAATAGAAACCCCCAGCCCCTGCCCATGACATGGGAGCATTTTGTCTATGGAGCAGAAAACAGGCAACAGATGATGAGTGGAATGAACTAGGAATTCAGTTTCTGCCCTCTCTAAAGGAAGGCAGTGGGAAGAATTCTCTCCCACTCCTGCCAGCTGTCCAATCAGAAAGGGGAGAGGAGGCTGAGGGAGGTAGGATCAGTCAATCCATGGTAAGGAGATTAGATGTAATGAGCTTAATTTGGGAAGGGCATTTTCCCAGGCAGAGCCACAGACTCGGAGTGGAGGATGCTGGGTACATCCAGGAAAGATACATCATGAATCTATGGAGACTTCACCTATCTCGTCAATCACAAATATAGAGTCCTGAGTTCCTAGAGATGACATAAAAGATATCATTCAGGAGAAATATGATTGGAAAAGGATGTAAGCTGGTCTCCTGTTGGGAGGAAGTTGCCAGGATACTGAGAAGATCACAGGATCATGTGATCTTCTTATCAAGTCCAACTTCCTCATTTTATAGATGAGAAAACTGATACACAGGTAAAGTGACTTACCCAAGGTCATTTAGATAATAAGGGTATGAGATGGGATTTAAACCTAGGTCTTCCTTAAGTACAAAAACCCCACCCACTAAACTGTGATCACTCTCAGTATAATCACAATATCTTAATTAATATAATTACATAGGAAAATAGTAACAAAACACAAGTATATAGGACTTTCCAAAGCACTTGAAATACATTCTATCATTTTTTTTCTTCACATGTTTATGAAGTAGAAAATTCACTATCCCATTTCCTAGATCAGAAAACTGATGCTCAAAGTTCTGATGGAATCGTAGATTTCAAGATGGTGGAGGAAGGTGGGATTGTGAATACCAACCTATTTATTTTACATGTGGGTAAAATGTGGCCCTGAAATGTGAAGTGCTTTGCTCAAGGTCACACAGGTAAGTAACAGAATCAAGTCTTAACCCCTCTCCTTTGCCTCTGTCTCAATGATCCTTGCCAACACTCCATGAAGCAACAGCGTGAAAATCCTGTGACTCTGGACGTCCTGCAATATTGCAGAGACAGTCATGAAAGAATCTACTCACTTCAACTTCTATCATAAAGCTCAACGCAGGCTAAGCTACTGTTGTTCTTGTTACCACTGACCATAACACTTTATGGCTGATAGAATGTGTTATTTTCAGTCTCTCGTTTGGCTCTCACATCATCCTAGTCTGGGAAATAACTGGAAGTATCATCATTTTAAAAAGGAAGAAATTGAAGTTGAAAGAAATTGAGTGATTTACCCAAAGCTCCACAGGACCTGAACCCACATATCCTGCCTCCAAATTCAGGGCTCTTTCCACTATGCCAAAACTACCTCTTACAAACAATAACAATAATAATAATCTCTAGTACTTATAAGCTCTGCAAAGCACATTATAAAAATCATCTCATTTTTATCTTTACAATAACCCATAGGTGCTATTATTATCCCCATTTTACAAATGAGGAAACTGAGGAAGAAAACAGTGAAGTGACTTGCCCAGGGTCATGCACTTAGTATCTGAAGCCAGACATGAACTCATGTCCTTCTTGATTCCAACATTAGTGCTCTATCCACTGACCCACCTAGATGTCCCTAAAACCATTTGGGATTTTAAAAAGAACTGGATCATTCTCTTTTAATGCTTTTAATCCATTTATTTTTTCCAACAGTTGCATTTCTAAAGTCCGATTTAGTCCACATGTACCTAAACTTGAGGCCATTGGAGCTATCCCCAATGTCTCTGTTCAGATACCCTATGACATGATTTCACACTTAAATAATTCAAACATCAAAGACCATGGCTTACTAGATTTATTGATGAAAAAACTATCTGCATACAGAAAATTCTTCTTTACGTCTTCACTCTTAAGCTTCATTAGGACGAGTTCCATAAAGAAGGACATAGGACATTGACAAAGTGAATTAGCAAGATGACATGGGAGATTTCAAATTGCTGTATAAAAACAGAAAACATTCAAATGAGTTTGGGTGAGTGATTGACATTTTGAAGAACAGACCCCATGGTACATTCATACAAGCTCTGATTCTTCTCCATGACACCTCTCTCATTCACCCCCTTCCCTCTACTCTGACAACCTCAACCCTAGTTCATCATTTCTCACTAGAGCTATTATAATAATCTCCTCCTCAGACTCCCTCCCTTCACTTTCTTCTCTCCAGTCCATCCTCCAAACAGCTGCTCAATTCATAATCTTTAAGACCCAGGTTTTACAGTGTCATCCACAGATTCCAAAATCTTCAGTGATTCCCTATCACCCAATGTAATCTTGGGCTGCAGTAACAGAGACACAGTTTCTAGAAATATCACAGTCAATCTTTTGTACTCTTCCCTGGTCAGACCACACTTGGAGCATCATATTCAGTCAAAGTTTAGAAAGCACATTGATAATCTGGAGAAGAGCAACCAGGATGATGAAGAACTTCCAGTCTGTGTCTTATAAGGACCACCTCAAGGAAATGGAGATGTTTAGTGTAGAGAAGAGAAGATTCAGGGGAAACATAATGACTGTGTTCAAATATTCAAAGGGCTGCCGTGAAGAGACTAGAATTGTATGTTTGGTCCCAGAGGACAGAATCAGGAGCAATAAACCAAATTTTCAAAGATCCAAATTCTTAGACCTTATGCCAGGATAAATTGGGCTGCCTATGGAGACAACAAGTGCCCTCTTCTTGAATGTCCTCAAGCAGAGGATTGGATGGCCATTTGTCAGTTATGTTATGGCAGGAAGTCCTTTTGCATATGGGTTTCCAGTAGATGAATATTAAGGTCCCTTCCAGCTCTAAAATTCTATGTCTCTGTGATTCTGTCTCATCTGCAAAGTCAGGAGGTTGGCCTAGATGATCTCTGAGATCTGTGGCCTGAAAAATGACCCTTTAAGGCTACGGCATAGAGCATGGCTGTTCCCCTGGTAGATCCTCCTAAACTGAAAAGTTTTCCATTAAAAACCAAGGGAGGGACTAGAAGTGTTTTTATCAGACAATGAAATTAGCTCAGTTTTGACAACTGCATGGTGCTGAATTTTGTTTAGATTCAGCACATCTTGAAGACTTTCTTGAAAGGGGTTATAATTTGTGTAATGGAGGGAATACACCCAGCTCAGGTGTCATGTTCTTCATAATTTTTTCTGATCCTCCTATTTACACCTTTTCCCTCTCTAAAGTCCTTTGTGCTACTCTGGACATACCTGGTTGTATTGATGTTATATCCCACCTCTCTCCCAGTAGAATGGAAGTACCTTGAGGGCATATACTGTTTTCACTTCTGTCTTTGTATCTCAAAGATCTCTATATTACAGATGTTTGTTGAATTGAACTGAAATCACTTTCATTAATCTCTGGAGGCAATAGGCATACAGCCATGACAAGTTCAAACTTCCCTCGATGGAAAAACCATTAAGTTTCTCTGTAGCTAAGCTTGCCTGGGTGCACCCTATGTCCTAATGACCTCCTCAGGCTGACCATTATCTTATTGTTCTAACCATCAGAGTTCTGTGAGTATTAAAAGATAAATCTAAATTTATCATTCTGAAGATAATTAGTACATTGTTTTAGGGGATGAGGATGTTCAAAGTACCCACTATAAATAGCTTCGTTAGTTTCAATTTCAAGACTTGAAAAATTCTGGGCCTCTTGCCTTTAGGAAGAGGTTCAGGTTCATTATTCTAATAGTAAACTGACCATGCCACAGTCATGGGTGAAAACTATTCATTTTGACACTTGGCAAATCTGAAAATAGAACTACTCCACGTCAGTAGATCTGCACATGGTGCTGGCCTGATTCGGCTTGAAATTTCTTTATAGAGGTTCTATCTTTGCCATATTAGTCCATTTGAACCAGAATGAGGCTGAGTCATTATTTACACCCAAGCCACACATAACATTTTCTCCTTAAAATGATTTAGTAAGCCAAAATAGAAAGCAGGAAAGGAAAGAAGGAAGGCAGGAAGGCAGGAAGGCAGGAAGGCAGGAAGGCAGGAAGGCAGGAAGGCAGGAAGGAAGGAAGGAAGGAAGGAAGAAAGGAAGGAAGGAAGGAAGGAAGGAAGGAAGGAAGGAAGGAAGGAAGGAAGGAAGGAAGGAAGGAAGGAAGGAAGCTGAGAAAGAGAAAGGGTCAGAGAAGAGGGAGGGAGGGAGAGAGAGAGAGAGAGAGAGAGAGAGAGAGAGAGAGAGAGAGAGAGAGAGAGATGCATCCAAATGTTTCCACTTATCCCAGTTTCTGGTTCACTCAAGAGTCTAACTCTACCAGTCTCCCTGGATGGGCAAGAACTTAGGGAAGAAAAGCAGTTAAATGTAGGTGGGCAGAATCTGTGGTGAGAGGCTTACTAATATAATTCAAACTAACTGGAAGAGAGGAAAGAACAGTCTGAAGGAATGAAAAGTCTTAATTGAAGACTATGTCCCAAGAAATACGTTAGACTTAAAAGTATAAACAAGTAGAAGACCTATCCTACATGTGCTAATGAATAGAATCGATGGCTATTAGCATTCTTTTTCCTCTGCAATGTCTACAATATTAATTTTATTTCATTCTAATATTGAAAAGTCAGCATGGCATAATGGCTTGAGGGCTGGCCTTGGTGTGAGGAAGACCCATTACTGGCTAGGGAATGCTGGGCAAATTCGCTTCACTTTTAATTGTGACAAGCAAGAGTCCAAGACTGTATGTTCCTGAGCAGGTGCCACAATAATAAAAGGGGTTTTCTTATTTAGATCTTCCTATGCCAATGAAATCACAAGTCTGGAACTACATCCATATATGGAAGATGTCCCAAAGGTCTTAATATGATTTCATTTTAATTTCTTAAAACTACACTAAAATCTTTGGTGTACCATACATATGGCTATATATAGCCATGTATATAGTATATAATAATAACTAACATTTAATAGCACTGGCTAGTGCCAGGCATTATGCTAAGAGTATTACAAGTGCTATTGTAATTGATCTCACAAAATCTCTAGGATGTAGAAGATATTATCCCCATTTTACAAATGAAGAAACTGAGATAAATAGAAGTTAATATATGGATGTATGTGTGTATATATGAATATGCTTGTGTGTCTACAAACACACAGAGACAGATGAGGGAGAGAGTGATACAGAGAGGGAGAAAGGAGGAGAAAGAGGGAGAGATAGACAGAGACAGAGAGAGATTTAAATAATTGGGATCTGATTTATTCTTTATCAATTTTTGTTTTTATTTGAAAGGTGCTTTTGTAGTGTGGTTTCACAACCTAATCATGCCTTCACATACTGTGCATGTTCTCTGAAAGGTTCCCCATGGAAGATTTACCCAGGGGGTCAGAGGCCTTCTTCTCTATCTCTACCTACTGTGGGTACTGGAGCAGCACTTAGGCTGTCCATCTGCTGTCCCTCCCTCTCACCATATGGCCAACCAGCCTCTTTAATGAATCTTTCTCCTACATGAAATCCTTTGCTACTTCTCCCAAGCATGTCATTGTTGCTACTATGCTGTGACCTGCAAGGACTCAGGATTCATCTCTCCACTGCCCTATGGGTTATCTGGAACTTCAACCTTTCAATCATTCAGTCCAATCAATCAGTCAATATTTACATGCCTACTTTTTTCTAGGCAGTGTGCTAGGCACTGAGGATGCAAATATAAAATGAAACTATGCTCTCTTGTAAATACAATATGATTTGGGGAGGGAAGCATTAGCAATGGAGAAATAAATGCTCTTGTAGGACATGATACTTGAGCTAAACTTTAAAGGAAGCTGGGGAGCCTAAGAAACTATCAAGATGGGAAAATAGGGAATATGAGTTGATAGTTATTAATAGTCTCTTAATCATTATAATATATATATTATATTATAATAGGTATATATTGTATTTTCATATAGGTATCTATTATAGTTCAATGTAAGCACATATTATAAGTGTACATCACAGCACAAGTACATATTATATTATAATATAGGCATGTATCATATTATATCATAATATACTATAAAATAGATATATTAATGCACTGTTTCTAGAGTTATGAACTGATCCAACTGTTCTGGAGAAATACACCCAAAGGGCTATAAAACTATGCATACCTATCCTTTGAACCATCAATACCACTACTAGGTCTATACCCCAAAGAGATTTTAAAAAACGGCAGGGAGGGGATTTGAAGGACCAAGTGTACAAACATTTTTTATCATTACTCTTTTTGTGGTGGCAAAGAACTGGAAATCAAGGGTATGCTCATTAAGTGGGGAGTAGATAAACAAGTTCTGGGATACAAATGTGATGAATTATTATTGTGCTGTAAGAAATTACAAAGGGGATGGTTTCAGAAAAACCTGGGGAGACTTACATGAACTGATGCAATGTAAAGTGAGCAGGACCAGGAGAACTTGATACACAGTAACAGCAATATTGTAACAATGATCAACTATGAAGGACTTAGCTACTTTGAATGCAGTGATCCATTATAGTTCCAAAGGAGTCATGAGGCCATCTGCCTCAAGAGAGAGAACTGATAATACTGCCAGTACAGAGTGAAACTAACTTTTTTCACTTTCTTTATTTTTCTTGCTTTCCCTTCCTCCCTCCACAATATAGCTAATGTGGGAATATGTTTTGTATGATTTCACATGTGTAATGAGCATTTTATTTCTTGCCTTCTCAATGGGTATGAGGAGTAAGGAGAAAAGAAATTTAAAACTGGAAATAAATTTCAAAATATTTTTTAAATAGGTGATATTATAAAAGAGGGATGATAGAGGGAATCACAGATACCTGGTACAATGGAATGACTAAGATATTTGGGCATTCTGATAGTTCAAAAGAGAGTCACTTATCTCTATTAGCAGCTGCTGTTTTAATGTGACACAGAACAGAACTTTGAGGTTTTTGCTCAGTTGAATCCATGAAAATTCCTGACAAAGGATAAGAATAACGGAGTTTTCATTACTCAGATTTTTTTCCATCACATATGTTATTAGAGGTGATCCCATTGAACCATATATAGAGCTTTATTGAGCTCCCTTGAAAACTTCCAGAGACATATGTTCATCTCTGAAAGGTTCTGGGATCAGAATCTTCTGGTCCCCAGAATCATAACCCAGCAGAAGTAGGGAGTACATTTCTTGAATAAGTTCAAATTCACTGAACAGCCATGGACACTATGATCTGGGGGAAGTCAAATCTCTCCTCTGAGTCTCAATTTTATCATCTGTACAATTAGGGACAGGAGGATGATCTTTAAGGACTCTTCCATTACTGGCTTCCTGTGCCAAGAAACCTGTTTCCAAATTCTGTTGTGTTCAATGAGATATACTTGACTTGAGAACTCATTCTCAATTTAGGGGAGATAAGTAGGAAACAAATATGCCTACCATGTGAATTTCAGTTGAATAAGCATTTATCAAACAGCTATTATATGCTAGTACAGGCACAGTGATCAAATTAGAAAGTCACTGGCAGTGATGAGAAACAATCAAGAGGATTCTCATTGAATTAATTAGCATCTGTGCAATAATCACTTATTTTGGTTTTAATTTACATGAATCACAGAATCCTGAAATGAAACAGGACCTCAGAGGTCATTGAGTAAATATGTACCAGGACAAGCATCTCCCCTACAACACAAAATAATAATAGTGGTAAGAACCACCACCAATAATAACAGTTGACATTTATAGGGTGATTTAAGGGTCTAAGAAATGCTTTACATACACATATTTTCTCACTAGATCCTCACATCAACCCTAGGACATAGGTGCTATTATTATACCCATTTAAAAGATGAGAAAAATGAGGCTGAGAGATTAAGTGGATGACACAGGATCGCTCATTAAGTCACTATATGAGCTGAAATCATTGTTTTCATTAGTGATTAGGCTGCTGCTAAGGATGATGATGATGATAAACTTTTTAAATGACCACGCTTTATTATTATTAAAACATCTCAACAGTCACCTAGCTTTCATTTGAAGATTTCAGCAAGGGACAGACTGTCGCCTCCCAATAGCAGCCCACTGGATGTTGGCAGAACTCTAATCAGAAGGTACATGAAACCCAAATCTGCCTCTTCAACTTCAGCTCATTGCCCCTAATTCTGACAAAGTGAAGACAAACAAGGGGGAAAATGACAGAATCCTTCAAATGACTTTGAAAATACCTATCATGTCCCTTGAAAATCTCCTCTTTTCCAAGTTAAGCAGATCCAGTTTTTTCAACCGGTTCCCAAATGGAACAATCCTCTAGTCCCCAGCACATCCTTGTCTGCATCTGCTCCACCTTCTCCATAATTGTCTTTGACTCTTCCATCATCTCCCACAAACCTTGGATCCCAATAATTTATAAATTTTGTCATTTTCACCTTCAAAACATCAGTCCTTTCCTCTCCACTGACATGGACTCCCCTGACTTCAATCACTAATCTGCCACTGCTTTGGCTATTACAATAGCCTCTGAATTGGTCCCATTGCCTAGCCTCTCATCTCTTGAATCCCTAATCAATAAAGATTTATTAAAAACCTACTATGAACCAGGCACTGTGTTAATCCACGAAACTGCTACAGGAAAGGTCTGACCATGTCCCTCTGTTGCTACAATGGTTCCTCCTTGCCTCTGGGGTGAAATCCAAACTTCTCTGTTTGGCCCAGAGGCATTTCCTAAGCTGGCACCCACCTTTCATTCCAAACTGATTTCACATTGCTACCCCTCATGTAGTTCTGGCCAAACTGGCCCACTTGGTGTTTCCTGTACAAGACATTCCATTTCCCACCCCCATGCCTTTGCATAGGCTGCCTCCCCCTGCCCCCACTCTGCTTGGGAATACTTCCCCTGCTCACCTTCAC
>JAQQSW010015897.1:0-11788 GCA_028646575.1 Pseudocheirus occidentalis | reverse complement strand
AACATCTAATTCACAGGAAATAAAGGAGGCTACATTTGAGTCTTTATTTCCTTTAATGAGCCAATAAAATGATAACAATGATAACAAAGATTGAGCAGAGTCTCTCCCTTATAGCTGGAACTGCTCATATTAAAGTACCTTGTGTTAACATACCCGATAATCAGACTAAAAAGCTTACATTAAACTAACTTTCTTAAATTTTTGAGAGTCCATTAGTAAAGTCCAGACATATATATGTATATGTGTGTGTGTATATATATATATGTGTGTGTGTGTGTGTATCTATATCTATATTTATAGATAAATATAGATATAGATATAGATATAGATATAGATATAGGTTTTGCTAGCCAAGTAATGCTAGCAAAGGGAGTGTCATTTGAAATAGACCTTGAAAGGAGTGTAGAAAGTAATGAATAAGGCAAGATGGAAAAAGGTACCATAAATGATAACACAGAGGGACTGCTGGGTTTGCAGGCAGAAGCCATGAATTCAAATTTTGCTCTGCCAATTACTATGTATGTGAACAGGGGAAAGTCATTCAGTGCCTTTCAGTATTATATTCCTCACATGTCAATAAGTGGGTTTGACCTCTTTTTCATCTCTAAGTGATTCTTCCTCCACATCTAATACACTCCACAGTATATAGTATGCACATAGAATACATACATCTTCACCCTTGTCCCTTTTTCCAAAGTTCTTCTTAAATACCTACTGAAATATGATCTCCCAAGAACCTGTCAGGTTTATGCCCTGAAATTTTTGAATCTGTGTCCTCATCAGCACTAAGTATTTATCTGAATATTTCATCTGAGTATCTGCAGCAAAACACAGGGGTTTTTTTATTTTTTACTTAGATTCACATGAATTTATTTTATTTTATTGTTAGGAACATTAGAGACTACAAATTAATGCCAATCCTAAGAAGAAGAATTATAGATGTGATCATTTGGATTTGTTGCAATGTTTAAACTTTAATACATTTTTCTTTAAACAAGAAATTCAGGTATAAAATCTAGTATTTGCAGATATCATAACTAATTTGGAAGCCATCTTTTCCAACCCACAAGGTTTCAGGTTTATAAAAGAAAATGAGCTACAGTGACAAATGTAGTAGTTCCATTAGGAGCACATGCAATTTCTTCCCAGAGCTATTCTGTATTAAAACTCTACCTATGGAGCAGTTTGAAAGTTCAAATGAACAGCATGAAAAAATGGAGCTTAAAAATAAATCTGTCATCAATGCTTATTTCAGGTAAATTTCATTGTCCCTTCTTGCCAGGGATGAGTTTATATTGTGAATTTGGGCACTTCGGTCAAATGAAATGAATTCTGTTTTCTGAAGCAAGTAAAAATCACTTGTATCAAATATCCCACGAAGCATTAGTACATTTGGAGACAGTAACAACTGTAAATGAGATATGAAAAAAGAAGCAAATTATATGAGGCTTTGGATTTTTAGCTTCTCTACTCAGCTCTTCTACCAAAGAGAAATTACTTATTCGTCACATAGTGCTAGAGTTGCTAGATTTAATCTAATGAGTGTCTAATAAAAATGTGATCCTGCACTGCTACAAAATCTTTCCTCCCTCTACTCCCTGCTGACCACCCCCAACTTTATAGCATTCATCAATCCACTTAAATTTTTCTGCTTAGGAGTCCTTTTCTTCAATAAAGCATATTGTGACAAATGGTTTATGCATTCTTTTTTTTTTTTTGGCTAAGGGTAGGTCAGGGCAATTGGGGTTAAGTGACTTGCACAAGGTCAAATGGCTAGCAAGTGTTAAGTGTCTGAGACAGGATTTGAATTCAGTTCCTCCTGACTCCAAGGTGGTGCTCCATATTCTTAAAGACAATTTATGAATATCTCCTTTCATTTTGCCTTTAGAAAGGCTCCATTTAATGTAATTTAGCCATAATTACTACAGGAATTTATGAGAAACTGGACCACAGCTGTCTATAAGGAAATTCTGTATGTGTTTTGGGTTTTTTTAACTGCTTCCAACCCCCTGACTTGAATTTGTGGGAGGTATTGGGATTTGGGGTTTTTTGCTGTTATTGAAATGAGCATTTTTAAATATTTTGTTTTCCCTAATTATACTTATTCTCTGTTTACCTCAGTTTCCTCATCTGTAAAATGGGGATAATGATAGCTCCTACCTCCCAGGGTTGTTGTGAGGATCAAATGAGATAATGATTAACACAGGGTCTGGCACATAGTAAGCACTATATAAATATTATTTATAAATATAAATATTATTATCATTGTGAGGATAAAATTGGGTATTTGCAAAATATTTTGCAAGCCTTAAAGCACCATATAGGTGGAAATGATGATGACGATGATGTTTCCAGAGAGTATACATTATGGAGGTTCAGGTGTGACTATACAGCAGGTTAGTCTGGTATCTCAAAACAAAAAGTTTAATGAAAAATATTTGAGAGACAGCTTTAAACAGAGAAGCATAAAGAATTGTCATGTAGCAGTAAGGGCCCAATTGTGATTGGATAATAAAAATTTGTAGTGTTGTCAGTCACCAGCATTGTATGGCCTCCTCTAGTGGCTCAGGATAGAAAAAAGAAAAGGCAAGTGTTGGAAGCAGCCTAGGGTTGACTTTCAGCAGGTTATAAAAAGGACGGAAGGAAGGAACACAAGAAGGGAGGGAGAAAGAAAGAGGGAGGGAGGGAAGGAGGAAGAGAGGGAAGGAAGGAAGGAAGGAAGGAAGGAAGGAAGGAAGGAAGGAAGGAAGGAAGGAAGGAAGGAAGGAAGGAAGGTGAGGGAGGAAGAAAGGAAGGAAGGAAGGAAGGAAGGAAGGAAGGAAGGAAGGAAGGAAGGAAGGAAGGAAGGAAGGCGAGGGAGGCAGGGAGGGAGGGAGGAAGGAAGGTTCAATCTGCATTTAAAGGCATCATTTCTTTCTCTGGAGGTAGATAGCATTTTTCATCATGAGTTCTTTGGGATTCTCTTGGATCATTGTATTGCTGAGAACAACTAAGTCTGTTAAAAATTAGCTAATCAATTACTTCCTAATTATTAACACATTTATTACTAATAGCACAGTTGTTCATTGTACAATATTGCTGTTGCTGTGTACAATGTTCTGGTTCTGCTCACTTCACTTTGTATCAATTCTTCTTTGGAAAGTCAAGTCTTTCCAAGTTTTTTCTAAAATCACCCTGCTCATCATTTCTTATAGCACAATAGTATTCCATTACAATCATATACCACAACTTGTTTGGCCATTCCCCTATTGATGGGCATTTTCTCCCTTTCCAATTCTTTGGCACCACAAAAAGTGCCACTATATGTGTGTGTGTGTGTGTTTATATACATATATTTGTATATATGTATATGTATGTGTGTATATATATTATATATATATTTTTTTTTACAAGTAGGTACTTTTCCTTTTTTGAAATATTTTTGGATACAGAAACCTAAAAGTGTATTGCTGGGTCAAAGGGTATGCATGATTTTATATCTTTGGGTATGATGCTATATTGCTCTCCAGTAGAGTTGGATCAATTCACAATTTATGGAAAAATTATTTCTAAAAGAAAAGGACCCCAAATTTGATCCACATATTTAATTAGTGAATGATTCAAATTAATATTTGTTTTCTTAGTTATGCCTAATGATTTGGTTTAAATGTTTTTTCTTTATTATTTTTTTTTTGGAATGGGGAAGACAGGGCAATTGGGCTTAAGTCACTTGCCCAAGGCCACATAGCTAGTAAGTGGTAAGTGTCTGAGGCTGGATTTGAACTCAGGTCCTCCTGCCTTCATAGCCAGTATTCTGTTCACTGCACCACCTAGACGCCCCTAAAATGATTTTTTTTAACTGGAGAGATTTCTTCCCTATGATACTAAAGGTATTTTAGTGGCCCAGTGGACAAAATACAGGGACACCTGAGAGCAAATTTCGCTTCATACATGGCTGTGTGACTCAGGGTAAGTCACTTAGCCTCAGTTTCCCCATTGGTAAAATGGAGATAATGATAGTATTTGTTTCGTGGGATTAAATGAGTTAGCATAATGTTAAATGCTTTATAAATCTTCAAAATTTTTGATAAATGTTAGCTCTCAGGGTGGCTCGGTGGTGCACTAGTTTTCCCATCTAGAAAGTGGGGACAATGATACCTGTAGGACTTTCTCCACAAGTATTGATTGTGAGATAATGAATGTAAAAGACTTTGCACCATTTAAAACTATAAATATCATCTATTACCATCCACCTTATCATCATCATCAGCAGCAGCAGCAGCAGCATCCTAATCTATTTATTTGTTCTCTTTGCAGGCAGGCCAGTAATGATTGTGGTTGAATACATGGAGAACGGATCTCTGGACTCCTTCCTGCGGGTGAGGTGTCATTTTCCAGTGATATTTAAAGAAGCTATTCTGAGTTAGGGATTTAAATCATTTATCATAAGTTAATTTTTACATAATATTATTCATGGAATTTTTAGCAAAGAATAGCAGCATTTTCCCTAGAGTGAATATCTTAGGCACAGTGATACATTGGAGCATAACTAGAGGGGATGAGGGCGGAAAGATTTGAACTTGATACTGTAATTGATTTCTCCTATAAGTAGTTACCATATTTAGTCATATATATTTCAAAACTGTTATTATGAAGGAAGAGATAAAATGAAACCCCACTTCCATTCCTTATCACACTAGTCACTTGGCTTAATCACTTTTAAAGCACTTTTATATCAGATTTTGTTCGGGGAGATAAAGCACTAGCCTGATAACTGATATATAAGTGATTATGGCTTAATAGTCATGACTTGAATTAGAAATGGGTCATTCTCACCTTTGTTTCACTACCCCCACAAGGTCATTGTATGATTAGCAAGAAAGCAGGAAGAACTGGGAATAACTAAGCAAAGAGTCATTTTGGGAGAACTGAATAAATGTAAGGAGCATACTTAAAAGCCTGCTCTTTAAATATCTAAAAGCATGCTTAATGACACTTGAAAGTAGAGCTGATCAAGCAACTTATTAATTCATTTAGTGTTATAAAACAAAAGATCTGAGACAATAACAGGAATTTATATTTTGAGGCATCATCATCTTTTAGCGTTGATGAATCTACCATTTATTGGTGGGGGGAATCTATTATCGTAAATGCCCCAGAAAAGTCAAGTGTGTAGTGGTGGTAGGGGGTAGGGGGAGACAATTGGTTTGTTTTTGCCTTTTGCAATTGAGCACATTCTGGGGCAAAAATAACAAGAACTAGTTAATTTCATAACATTCTTCAATCATTCTATAGTAAAGGTTCTTAACATTTTCTGTGTCATGGATACTTTGAGCTGGCTGGTGAAGTCTTATAGAGCTCCCCCCCTCAGAATAATGTGGATTTTTTATATCATAATTGAAGGAAATGCTAAATTTCAATACAGATTAACAAAAATAAAAATTTTTTATTTTGGTTTTCCCTTCCAAGTCCCCTTCTACCCTGAAACCTATCCACAGATACTTTAGGACTCCATGGATCCCAGCTTACAAATCCCTGTTATTTAGGGATCTTAAAATATTTTACTTTCTTATTAAAAAGGCAAGATTTCTTTTTACCATTTAAGACTCTGAATATTATTTTTCTCTTTCTTTTTTATTTGGGTGAAAAGCCTTCAATAATCCTATTTCCCTTGACTTTTTATTTATATATCACACTATCTAGGAAAGCTGAGTATTCATCTCATCTTTATCTCTTGATTCTCATTTCCATTCATTTTTCCCTTCTTTTCTTCCATACAGCCATCTGTATTAGCAGCAATGATATATTTGCAGTGTGACTGGTATTGATATCCAGCTTTACAGCTATAGGCTGAATTCAACAAAATTGCAAGGTTATTATAAAGCAACACTATTCACAATATTCATGGATGTTTGGAGACAGAATCTATTTATCATTCTTGTTTTCTCTCTCTCTCTCTCTCTCACACACACACACACACACGCACACCATTTTGGGGACTTTTTTTTCTACTTGCTCTTCATTTCTACAATAAAGGGTTAATGGCCTTAATCTAATTTTTTAACTGCTCCCTCTCGTATTTAGAGTGATAATAGATTTTTCTTTTTCTATTATGTTTATTCAACATAGCAGTTTGGGTTTAGATATGCATCTGAATAACTTATTCTAGAATGATACTTTGAGTAAGTTTTTCTATCAGCTATATCTGGAAGCAGTCTATGAGCTCAAATAGTATACCAGCCACAAAATTCAAATTGCTACTGGAAATAAGAGCAAGGAATAGCAAGAAGCAAACTACAAGATAATCATTTGCTTCAGTAGCTTTCATCCTGCAAAATCACAAATTATCTAAAATGTACTGGGTTAAAAATGAGATATTTACTTACAAATGTTTTTAAAATTATACTTATTTAACTTGTTGATTCCAATGACTAGAGAGCTAGGCAATCTATACTGATACATTTTATCACTGTTTATTTTAAGTTTATGGAAAGAATGCTAGATGTGAAGAATTGAACTTATCCTAGTTCTTTCATTTATTGCCTGTCATCTTAGACAAGCCACGTCACTTCTCTAGGCCCCAGTTTCATTTATAAAAAATAAAAATGTCAGACTAAATGATTTCTGAGGTCCCCTCCATGATAAACATATGATACTGTGAACTGAAATCTTTGTTACTATTTATTTTTCCTATATAGAGTGCTCATCACTAATGACCTGTCTGGGCCTCAACTTCCTCATCTGTAAATATATATGTGTGTGTATATATATACATACATAGATATATAGTTGGATAGATGGATGGATGGATGGATAGATAGATAGATAGATAGATAGATGGATAGATGGATAGATATAGATATAGACATTTATATAGATATTTATGTATGAGTGTATTTTATATACAGACATGCATACACACATACATATGTGTATGTATGTGTTTGTATATATGTATGCATGTATGTATAAAATTAGGGCTCCCTTCTTTTTACTGTTATCCTACTTCATAATCATAGTCAATTCTATCCCAGAAATGAAACTTTCTCTAAATTTATTCAACACCTCTGCCTAGAAGGAAAAAATAAAACTAACATATATGGCAAATAAATTCCTAGAATCTATATGTAAAAGGTAGTAGAGCCTTCCAAAGAGATTTCCTTGACATGGTTAATTCCTTTTAACAAGGTTAACAATGTAAAGTCCCTTGTTTGGACTTGACCATGTTTCTTGCTAAAGTATTGACTGATACTTACCTTAACTTTTGAATATTTGACACTACATTGATCGAATCCTGTTTAGTTATGTACCTGAACTTGGACTTGACCATTTAACTGAGGGTTAGAAAGCAAAAAATAGAGAAAGCGACAGAGGAAATGATGACTGGGATGGCTAACATGAGGCTTTCTTAGAAAAACAGGGGCTCTCCTCTTAAGAAAAGTGACAGACCTATTGCATATATAGGTAAGCATGTGCATTAGGGAGCCCCTATGGCCTCAGGAAATGATTATATATGGCCACAGATAGAGCAGTGTCTGAATAACATGGCTGTGCAATGGAGTAAACTCTGGACCAAGTGGAACTGTTCTTGGTCCAGAGGACTGAAATGCAACAAGGAATGAACAATAATGGAAAGGAGAAAATCTGAACCTAATTATTACTAGTACAGGCAGTTATGTATATTGTTCAGGTGAGGGTTGGGGGAAGGAAGACGATGTCTCAGTAAGGGAGTCTCAACTTTAAGGTAGTAACTAAAAGTCGAAATAAAACCCTGGGGAATCTGGGGTCCATGAATTTATAAATTGAGATTAGGAAAGGACTCTGAGACTTTCTGGTCTAACATCCTCATTTTACAGAGGCAGGGTAGAGCCAACAAGCTATGTTTTTGATACCTCTAGTAGTACTAGATTTAAAATAGGAAAGACTTGAGTCCAAGTCTTTATTCAAATATTTACCAGTTCTGTGAGATGTTGGCAATGCCATCTATCCAGTCTTAATCTCAGTTTTCTCATCTCAAAAATAATGGTGGTGGTGATGATTATTCATCCTTCATACTTGAAGAAGACCAGTGACATCACAAGAGTAATGTCTTAACTTGCACATGAGTTAGGTTTAAGTGAGACAAAGCTGTGTAGTCATCAACCTCACGCTTTTCCTCCAGTCATGAGAGTCTAGGAATAAGACAAAAATCAATATAATTGGCAATGACCCAGTGTCATGCTAGTCAAACTACCAATGGATGATTTTATAGAGCAAAAAAAAATATAACACAGTAAAACAATAGCAACTACTTGACAAAGTTTTTGTGGGAAATCAAATGAAATAATGTAAGTACCACATTTTACAAGCTTTAAAGGGTTATCTAAATGTTAACTGCTATTATTAAGGTAGTACTCTGTCTTGAGTACTGTACTTCATAGATCTCTGGGGAAGATGAAAACCCACATATAAGGCAAGACTGAATAAGGATTTAGGTGTGAGTCCCATAATCCTTTATGTTTTCTAACAGGTAAAATTAAGACTAGCCTATATTCAACAATATGTTAACCTGAGTGCTTATGTGGAAGCTAAGAACTTTTTTTATTTTTTTCAGTAGAAATCCAGAAAATGAGCCAAGAAAAACCCTGAATGGGAGCAAGAACCAAAGAGAATGATGTGTTGGTATCATTGCTTAGGTGTGACCCATCTAGAACCTTATATAGTTTTGGATAGTTGCTACTATATCATTATTATTTTTATAAAATGCTTTCATTCTGGCTAATGTATTCATGCATATTTATTTTTTAATTTGTATTATACCTCTTCTGTGGGGCAGGCTGGGGGAGAGAAAGAGAGAGACAGAGAGAGAGAAGAGTCCGTGCTCTCATGGAGAAACAATACATTCATAAGTAGGTAAAAGGAAGGGACAAACAGAATAGAAGGAATGGATAGACAGAATAGATGGAAGGTGTAACCTTAGAGAAGTAGGCACTAGCAGCTGGGAGGTAAGAGGAGGGAAGAGAGGGCTAAGGAGAGGAAGATTGTCATTTGAGACAAGACTTAAAGGAACCTAAGGATTCGAAGAGCCAGAGGTAAGAAGGGAGAGCGTTCCAGGGGACAGCAATCAGTCAAAAGGCATGGAGATAGAGAACAGAACGTCTTGTGTGAGGAGCAGGAAGTGGGTCAGGATGACTGAAACTTAGAGTACATGAAGGGGAGTAATGTGTGAGAAGGGTCAAAGTTTGGAAGAGCTTTAAATGTCAAACAGAAGAGATTATATTTGATTACTACGAATAATTTAATAGGAAGCCTCTGAAGTTTATTGAGGGAAGGAGTTGGTGATATGGTCAGACTTATGGTATAGGAGAATCATTGTGGTGGCTTAGTGGAAGATATAATAGAAATGGAAAAGACGTGAGGTAGAGAAACTAACAAGGAAACTATTTTAAAAGTTTAGGCATCTGGTTCTTTCATTGTATCTCTTTGCTTACTTAAGATGGAAAAAGATTTGCCTGTTGGTCTCCCATGCATTTGAAAATTCCTTGCAATGTACCCATTTATATTAAAAGAATAGAGGTAATAAGCTTACAGAAGATTATCAGTCTGTTGTTGAGAGTCTTTGATTATACCCAATCAGGTTTACAGTAGTCTTGTACCCCAGGAAGCTTGTGGGCATTAATAGGAAATGCTGCTCTCACTCTGGGCGAGGAGGAGCAGTACAGGATGGGAGGTGTCCCAACAAGCCAACAGCAAGCCCCACTTCATCAAACCAGTGAGAGATGCTGAGCCCCAGGTTGGTGAAGCAGACAAGTGCCAACACCAGTGCCCTCCAAGTGCCTCAGCACAGGCAGGGAAACTGGTAGACACCAGCTCAGAAAACCACCACATGCACCAGCATTCTCCATCAGCCAAATTTCCCAGTGGTTCAGCACAACTCCAGGAAACAAAACTCCAGGAGGCTCAGCTCCAGGCTGGCAGATATCATCCTGCAGCCCAATATTCTAACACAAAGCTCTGGTGATCAGGCATCCCCTAGGGGCCAGATTACCCACCCCAACTCCTACAACTCCAGTGTTGCTGACCCCAGATCAGCACCAGGTAAGTTGCCAGACCCCTACAGCCTCTAGTTGCCAGCATCTGAGGTCCTAGCACAAAAAGTCAGTTACCAGGTCCTAGATTTCCAGCACAAGAAGCATGGGTGAGTGCCCCCTATGTTCCAACAGGAGAGCTCAACTTTAAAAGCCAGGAAATAGGCAAACATTATGCAGAAATTGACAATGACCATAGATTCTTATAATGGGGACAGGGAAGATCAAGGCACAAATTCAGAAGAAGATAGCATTGTCAATGCACCCTCGTCCAAAATCTCAAAAGGTCTCAAGTTCAAATAGCCTTCTTGGAAAAGCTCAAGAAGGATTTTAAAAAGCAAATAAGAAAGATAGAACTAAAATTGGGGAAAGAAATGAGAGGCATACAAGAGAGAGTCAACACCTTGAAAAAGGAAAGACAAAAATTGGCTGTAGAAAAAAAGTCCTTAAAAAATACAATTGACGAAATGGAAAAAAGTGCACTGAAGGAAACAACTCCTTAAAAAGTAAAACTGACCAAATGGAAAAGTAGGCACAAAAAATCACTGAAGAGAACTTAAAAAGTAAAATGGGCCAAATGGAAAAAATGGTACAAAATCTAATAGAAGAAAACAATGTATTAAAAATTAGAATTGGGCAAATGGAAACTAATGACTCTGTGAAATATCAAGAATCAGTCACAAAGAAACAAAAGAATGAAAAAATAGAAGGAAACATAAAATACCTGATTGGTAAAAATAACTGACTCAGAAAATAGATCCAGGAGAGACAGTTTAAGAATTATTGGTCTACCTGAAAGACACAATCAAAAAACTGTTTACATGCCTACACATGAAAATGACACTTATAACTCTTTAGAACTGTATTGTTATTGCACCATTTAAAAGTGGTATACATAACCAGAGGGTGTGAGTATAAGTTGACTTTGATGTGATTATAAAAAAAAATCTAATTAAGTTGTGAAAAGGGATTGTACTGGGAAAAGAGGAAAGGAGGCAGATAAGAGTAAATTACGTCACATGGAAAGGCACAAAAACCCTTTACAGTAGAGGGAAAGAGAGAAATAAGCATTTTTTGAACCTCACTCTCATCAGATTTAGCTCAAAGAGGGAATAACATAATCAGATATAGAAATATAACTTACCCTACAGGAAGTAGGAGGGAAGAAGGGAAAGAAAAAGGAGGGGGGCAGATAGAAGGGAGGGAAGAAGTAGTAAGAGTAAAGGAGAAGAAAAGGGAAGGGGCTAATAGAAGGGAGAGCAGACTGAGAGAGGTGTTGGTTGAAAACAAACTCTAGCGGGGGGAAAGTGAAGAATCTGAGCTGCCATGTTCCTCACTTTGTCACTCCGGGCGGGGGCCGCCGGTCTCATAGCCCACTGGGGGAGACAGATGAGATGCTTACACAAAACAGCTATGCAAAGTGGAGCTGGAGGAGCCTTATTTGTGCATAGAGATACTCCTGAAAATAACCCAGATACCCCATTTGATTTCACACCAGAAAACTACAAGAGGATAGAAGCAATTGTAAAGAATTACCCAGAGGGACATAAAGCAGCAGCTGTGCTTCCGGTACTGGACTTAGCCCAAAGGCAGAATGGATGGTTGCCCATCTCTGCCATGAACAAAGTTGCTGAAATTTTACAAGTACCTCCAATGAGAGTATATGAAGTAGCAACTTTTTATACAATGTATAATCGAAAGCCAGTTGGAAAGTATCACATTCAAGTCTGCACTACTACACC
>JAQQSW010015896.1:0-11788 GCA_028646575.1 Pseudocheirus occidentalis | reverse complement strand
TGACTGCTTATTAATTTATTTAGTTGTTTGTTTGTTTATCTATTTTTCTGTTTTCACATTCTTCTAGCCTACTCCTTGACTTTGAACTTTATGTTAGGGCCAGACTCAATGAAATTATGGAGAGAATGCCTGACTTGAGATGTATCCTCTTCATTCCTATTCCTGCTTTCTTCAAGTCTTGATTGTTAAATTATTCCAGGATCTCAGGGATGGATCAAGGTGGGAATCTGGAAGCTGTCATTGTTCCCAGAGTGGTCTGTTTGAGGACAAAGTCTGATTACTGTCCTTCCAGCCTAAGCTCTGCAAGTTCCTGCCCAGAGTTTGGGGCTAAACAGCATACCTGTGGGCTTGTCCTTTATTAGAGTTCCAGTAGGACTACTGCTAGACTCAGTCGATTATCAACAAGCTGAAAAGCACTGCTGGCATAGGGTAACAGAATTATAAGTTCCACTTTGGTCTAGAATTCCGGATCTGGTTTTTCAACCGCAGACTTCAGATTGGCTGAGACACTTTCTATGAAGGAAGAATTGGGAGATGCTGGGCATGGAAAACACCACACACACACAATAAACTGAATAACAATAACAGATGGGAATCAGAAAAGCCATTTCCAAATTAGTTGTGTGAGTATAGTCAGAATACATATTTGTTAGAATGAACAATAAAATGAATACTAAAAGGAAGGAATAAAAATTGACTTAGGTCTTGATCAGGTTAAATAATCTCAACACTAAAAATATAAAATGAACAGAAAAGGCATTGACAGTTTTAACCATTTCTTAAATCAGTATTATAACCAATGTAATTAGTTGCTCTTGTGAGGACAAAAGAGACTAAAAATTGCCTTGCCTAACAAACACTTTATCTTTTTTCACTGCAGAAAGATATGATCACTGAAGACAATACCAGTTTAGAATAAAAACTCATCTTAAAAATCTTATAGAGGATAGTGGAATATTATGTTAAATATGACATATTAAAAGCAATGAGATGTCATAGAGGAAAATTTAGAGAAAATTCAATGAGATATCCAACTAAGTACAATTATCCTGTGAACTTTTAGGGACGAAATTGAATGAATCATTAAAAAAGGATGAAAAATGGAAAATATCTATGAAGCTGGGTTTTTAATAAAAGAAAAAAAGTCTTTTTGCCATCAAAGAGTAACAACATTTGGATTCTAGTTATTTTCTGTGAGGAAGTTAAAATAGAAATAACAATTTAATCCAATACAATATATGTCTGTTAAACACCTAGAATGTGCAACACTGTACTAAGCCCTGAGGATATAATTAATTTTTTAAAAAGAGAAAGAATTTCTCTGCCTTCAAGGAGTTTGCAATCCAATGCAAAAAACAAAACATAGAAGCAGAAAAAAAAAGGAAAGAGGAACACCAGGGATGAAACTAAGGCAAAGTAAGTTAAGTGACACAACTAGTAAGTATTTGATCTGAGTCCAGATTTGAACTCATGAAGATGAATCTTTCTGACTCTAGACTTAGCATTCTATCCACTGTGCCACCTAGTTACCCCTACTATCCAATGCAGGGACATCTTAGTCTGTCAAATTGACACCAGGCAGAGTAGCAGATGCAGAATAGAGTGAGTCAAAAAAAGTCCAGTTTCTGTCTTCTATAAAGGAAGGCATTTTGAGGAGTTTGGTCCTTCACCATCCAGTTCTCCAATTAGAGGGGAGAAGAGCCTGAAGGTGGTGCCAATAAATGCCTGAGTTAGCAAGGTGGTGATAAGATTAGAGGAGACCAGTTTAGCCTGGGAGGGGCATCTTGCTCGGTAGAGTTGAAACCAGGAAGATCAGTAGATGCAGAGTAAGTTACAACAACAAAAATAGAAGGAGAAACTGGAGTAGACCAAGTATATAAGGAAGGGAAATCTGTATTGAAGCTGACACAGTTCTTAGGAAACTAAACGACTGATTCTTAAGATACTTGAAAGAGAGAAACCAAGGCATGGACAAAATCTGGGATTTTATTATTACTCAAACAAGTCTACCAAGAGATTATCAATGACTACCTACCCATATGTTTAGTTTCACATTTTTAAAAAATTGTGAGAATAAAGTATAGAAGTGCTAAGGACATCCTTGATGAAGATATGGAAAGGGAACAAATAAGATTTCAAAAATGATGTTCTACGTGGACCACATCTTTGCTGTCACACATTCGACCACAATCTGTTGACAATACAAAAACCTGCTAACCTTTTTTTTTTGTAGGCCTTTAAAAAAGGTGGTGGTGGGAGGGTTTCATTCAGTTGAATAAGATGCCACTTTAAGGGCTCTCTTCAAACAAGGTATTTCCCATGCATATATCAGTCACAAATTATAAATTAGAAAAAATATAGCCAATTAGAGAAACAAGTTTATTTAATGAAATTTTATTTATTAATATAAAGCAAGACAGGAACATTCCTTATCAAATGTATTTGCCACTCTCATGAAGGATGTCCAGTTCAGAACACACATTAAAGAGGGATTCATTATATGTGAGGTGGTACACTAGATGTTCCTTTTTGCAGATGACATTGTGCTAATTGAATCAAGCCCAGAACACCACCCATATTTTCATATGAGATCCATGACTGTTCAAAAGAATTTGTCCTTACTAACCATACAGGAAGAAAACAAGTGGATGAAGACTACCTGTTGTTTTGATCATGACCTACAGTTGGGTGAGTAAATATATACATCATGCATCAGCACATATGTCTAGTAGCCACACTAGAAATGAGCAATAAACTGGATTCTGAAATGAGACCTAATAGGAGGAGAACTGTCTGGCTTGTGTTTGGGAAATTGCTCGACCTCAAATCACATCAAGTTTCTCTCTGAAAGGAAGGCCCATCTTTTAAACACCAATATTCTTCCAGTGTTGTAGTATGACTGCAAATCACTAAATACTACCATTTCCATAGAACTGAAGTTGAGGAATACTAACAAAGGAAATAGATAGGCATTGTGCTGGTTGTGAACAGAGTGCAACAAGTTTTACACGAAGATGCTAACAGAGAAATTTGTGGTCTACCCAAAAAAAGACTGAAGGGTCATGTTAAGCATGAGAGATAATCAATGGACAGCTTACATGATTCTTTGGTACTCATGTAACATAAAAAGTTCAAGGGTAGTGCCATGTATAGATTTCAGGGGCTCTGGGCATATGTATATGTATGTATCTTTATTTTCACTAACTTCAGACTGAAATTAGTATTTCTATCAATTTTGATCTTATGTACAAGCAACAGTAGCCACTTTTGTCATTAAAAAATATTACAGGTATTTTCATATCACATTGCAATTATTGCAGATATCTTTTTTTTTCTTTTTTGGAGGGGGAAGGTAGAGCAATTGGGGTTAAGTGACTTGTGGCTAGTTTTGTGTTGACTGTCTGGGGCTGGATTTGAACTCAGGTCCTCTTGACTCCAGGACCTGTGCTCTACTCACTGTGCCACCTATTGCAGATATCTTGAAACATCATGTATACTCATCACTATCTTGAAATTGGGCCATGTAGCAGCAACCACACTGGCATACCCAGGATGGCTGCTAACACAGGTTCTTAGATCTGCCTTACTAGGAAAGAGAGCTGTTCAAGGGGTCAACAATCTTTTAATTTATGCTCATTAGTTCAGGGGAAAAGTCAGCACCCTGAAATTCAGAGAGAATACAAGCAGAGATCTCTTTTCTGTCTTCCTCCGGCTCGCAGCCATGAAGGTTGAGCTGTGCAGCTTCAGCGGATACAAGATCTACCCGGGTCACGGGAGGCGCTACGCCCACACCTATGGGAAGGTTTTCCAATTCTTGAATGCAAAATGCGAGTCTGCTTTTCTTTCAAAGAGGAACCCCTGGCAGATCAATTGGACTGTCCTGTATAGGAGAAAGCAGAAGAAGGGCCAATCTGAAGGGATTCAAAAGAAAAGACCTCACCGGGCTGTTAAATTCCAAAGGGCTATCACTGGGGCTTCTCTTGTTGATATAATGGCCAAGAGGAACCAGAAACCTGAAGTTCGAAAGGCCCAACGAGAATAAGCCATCAGGTCTGTCATGGAAGCAAAAAAGGCTAAACAAGCAACTAAGAAGACAGCTGCATCTGCTGCTAAGGCTCCTACAAAGGCAGCACCTAAACAAAAAATTGTGAAGCCTGTGAAAGTTTCTGCACCCCGAGTTGGTGGAAAATGTTAATTGTCTACTAAATTGGATTAAATAAAATGAAATTTAAAGAAAAAAATACAAGCAGAGAAATAAAGACCAACAGATTGGGCTTCTAACTATCTGAGAAATTAGCACATATCAACAGACATATATCTGTCCACAACTGTCTGACCAAGGCAATGTATACATAGTTACCAGAAAGAAAAGCACCAATATCTGTTTGTTTGTTTTTTTTTAAAGCAGGGGGGCTCCTTAATAGCTACCTATAGTCTCATCTAGTCAAATCACAGGAACACTCTCCCCATAAGTGAGCCCCAAAACAAAATACTAATTTCAGAGTATACATATACTTCTTCAGGATCAGAGAGCATCACAACCCTTGTAATCACTGCCTAATTACAAAGTAACAAAAGATGTGGGCCTTCTGGAAAAACCAGCCTCCCCAGTCAAGCTTCCCTTAATGCACTCCATGTGAGGCCTATTCTTTGGGGGGCAGGGGGAAGATCTTATATCCAATTAGCACTACAATGATCAGTCTTCTTGTCTACTGACTCTGTTTCAAATTATTTGGTTTCCTTTCTAATCCTATGTATTTTTTTTCTGTACTTTGGATCATTATTTTGAGAAGGGGTCTATACACTGCACCAGCTGCCAAAGGGGTCCAATCACAAAAAGGCAAAGAATGCCTTATTTCAAAGAAGGTTCCTGGTCTTTTAAGATATGTAGGCATGAATGATTTATATTGTTATTTCACTGGAGGGATGAGCTCACAGATATATCAAAGTATCCTAGGTTTAGACTGTCATTCGTTCTTTGCCTTGGCCTCCAAAACTACTTTTCCTTATTCTACTTGGAACAAAGAGTTCTCTGTAAGATACATGAACTTGAATGAGTTAACTCATATAATCAGTTGACTTAAGTAACTGGAGATCTTTTTGGGAAAGGTTTAAATGAAAAGGAATGAAAGATTTTGTTTTTTATTCTAAAGGAGACAAGAATTAGAGAAGTTATGGAGAGGAAAAATCTTACCTTGAGAAAATGATAAGAGGCAATGATTTTTGTAGACAAAAAAATTTACATTATGAATATGGGAGAAAGAAAAGTAATGTGAACTTCATGCTAGAAAGCATTTGGAATTAATTTCCTCTGGTTGTGTGCAGCTTGTCTTTGTAGTCAACCTCCAAGTTTCATATCAACATCCTTCAACTCCATAAAATTATCAGAATGTGAAATGATCAAACTGGCTTATCTGATGTTTTCATGATTTGTGTTCAGGATTAGGATGACAAGTCTACAGCCTCCTCCCCCCCCACTGTGCTGTGTGTGGCAGGCAAAAGGACCATGTATTCATGAGGTTGTGGTCCAGGCACAGGCAATGGGTTGTCCTAGAGAAGAAACATGAATACTGGGAAAGAGAATAAAAATCTTGGAGAGAACCCAGGAGAAGCAACATTGAGGGGAGGACAGGATGTGCTATCCATGGAAATTTAAACTGTAAAGAACAGAGAGAAAATTTGAGTGGAGAGAAATAAAGTAGTTAGGCTGCTGCATGAAGAGATGAGACAGCACAACTGTGGAGGCTGCTGTACCTGTGGCTGATGCCTGGAGTGGAGAGGAATAACTATGAAAGGTGGGGCTCACAACTGCCAACGGGGGTTGTTTTCTCCAGTTTGCAGACAGGAATCTGGATGGGAATAGGGAAAAAGCTTCCTTTCTGTATAGTTCTGGGGAATAGAATGAGAATATAGCCATTTTGGGAATGGTTCTTATATTTGTAATATTTGTTTATTTTTTCTGTTTTGATTAAATTCTTTGGCTGATTCTATACTAACAGCATATTTTAGCATCTTCTTAGGGTTTCCTTATTATGGTAATAGCTGAGTATCTAACCAGAGCGGACTTTAAAATCAAATCGATTTTCTCTCTTTTTCTTGCACATGACACTCCATCTCACATTTTTGTGCCATTGTCCTACTCGTTCCACATGCCTGGAATAGATTCCCTCTTGTTTAGGGTTCCTGTCTTCTAAAGCTTTTCCCAATTTTCTCCACTCACTTACAATTCCCCCTCTCCCTCCCAAAAATATTACCTTGTATTAGAATGTAACCTGAGTCCTGGGGCTCATTGGTATGGGACTCTGTCCTTATTCCTGACCACTACCTCATACCTACATGAGGGGGTGGTACAGAGTTGGTGAAAGAAGGCAGACTCAGTCTTTTCTATCTCCTCAATTTTTTTCAGGTGATTTTGGCTTCCAGCTACAATAGAGAAAAGGGATGATGCCGACCCCACTTCAGGTTGCTAAAGGGAGAAAAAGATTCTGGTAAGAAGCCAATATGAATGGAGCTGAAAGCTTCCATCATGTCACTCTCTCTAGCTAGAGAACTTGGGGTAATTTTTTACTTGCTCTGTGTGTGTGTGTATGTGTGTGTGTGTGTGTAATTGGAGATGCTGTTATGGCCTTTCAGTGAGCCAGGACATATGACATCCCATGTTACATAACCATCTTGTATATATTGCATTAACATTATGTGTATGCTGTATCTATTCACCCAGCTTTCCCATTAGAATGTGAGCTTCTTTCTTGTAGAAATTGTTACTTTTTTGTGCCAGGTACTAACATAGTACCTGGTATGTAGAAGGCCCTTAATAAATACTTATGGATTGAGTAATTATAGGTTTTCAGATTCACCTTCAGATGGCAGCTCTAGTTTCATGGGTTCCACTTAACAAAAAATAACCCCTATAAGCATGAGTAGGCACTCATTACATTATTATTGAATAAATGGATGGATGAATAAATGTATGTATTGGTCATGAGCCATCTAGTACTTGCCTCTCTGGGTTCTTGTTTATAGGGGTTATTTTCTGGTAAGTGTAGCCCATATGTACCAAACCCAAGTGGAGACGTGGATTAATTTCTGTGCTAGTTGCTATCCAAACTACAAAGAGTGAGGCAGCCGTGTGCTCATGTGGCAGACAGTGACAATTAAGAGCTACAAATGGTGAGGCTCAGGCCTACTGGCTGTTGTGTCAATTTCCCTAGTTTTCAGAGCTCTATGGGAGTACAGGGAAGATTCTTTCTAGACTATGAGGATGAGAATATGCAAAGATGAATAAGGTACAGTCTCATGAGGGATATCATTCCAGGCAGGAGGAAGAGACTGAGAAACAATGCAGAGGGAGGATGGTCATAATGCATGGGGGTACCATTAAGGAGAAAAAGAGCAGCTTCCTGGGATCAGAAAGTGTCTGTTCTGAGCACCAGGAGACAAAGGTGGCAAGATAGAGTATGGAGAGGTCTTGAAGAGTCTCAAAGGTCAGACCTATGCAAACACATTTATGTTGCAAAGACTGATCTTGTAAATGTACTCTACTTAGCATTGAAAAACAAATAAATGAAAATTGAAATCTTTAGAAACTATAAAAAAAAACCAAGAGGAAATTCTCCCCAAAAGGTTTTCATTTGCAGTATGAAACCATTTATGCAAAAGGTCTGAAGCAGAGATGTGGAAATGAAACTATGACTTAGTGCCAGTAGATATCCCTACCCAGCTGGGGAGTCTTAGAGTAGATAGCCTCTAAATGCACAACTGAAAAGCAAGTCAAATGTACTCTGGGACAGACTGAAAACCATGACGCCAAGCATGATAAATCATGGCAAGTGGTCAGCCATAAAAAGAATTTGGCTCAGGGTACAGCCACATGTCATTTCTGGGAGTGGGTTCCATACTTATTGTTGGTGTTCATTTAAAGAGCTGAACCTTTTCCCACAGACAAAACATGGCCAGTAAATCTTGCACGTATGGCCATGTGTTATTCCCCAGATGCAATGAAATGCTGATTAATAAAAACATTCAGTATTGTCTGGATTGGCCACAATTATGTATGATCCAATCTTTGTGATATTAGGTGGAAATAATGCAATTATCCTCTCACCTCTGTTAATCTGCTGATTTAATTTTTTGCATATTTCATCGCTCTGATTTGATGTCCTCGGCTATCTCCCAGGTATCATGTGATATGAAGCCAAATTCTCTTCATTCTTTTTTTTCTTTTCTTTTTTTATGTTGTAGCCTATTCACATGCATGAGACTGCAGAAATTCTTTCTTTGATAGGTACAGAACCTGACTGCAGTTGAACATTCCAACTTTCTGTCTTATCTGTGCCTTGGTTGGAATTGCATTAAAAAAAATAATTTCCAGTAACAGAACATATTTAAAAGATGACAAGCAGCAACCCCTCTGTTACATTTCATACAAACTTCTCCTGAGGTATTTTTTTAAAGCAGATGTTAAGTTGGGCTGGAATAGAGAGACTCATAGAACTAGCTTTTAGTTTTTGTTACAGCTGGAACAATCTGGCAAACCTGTTCTTGGACTATTAAAAGTATTTAAATATGTAATCATGCTGGATCTGCTTATCTTCCTTTCTCCCTTACTATTAAATGAGTACTGTGAAGACATGCTTCTTTTGTTTGGAGGAATTTTTCCAAAATAGTTTTTTACACACAAAGAGGAAAAAAGGGAAAGAAAAAAGACACCTAACATAAAATCAGGAAAGAAAGAAGAAAATGAAAAGGGAAGAATACTCCAAGGATCAAAAATGGAGAAATCCAGAAAGGCAGGGCATGAAGACTAGAGAAATCTTTTTTAAAAAAGTATAGTTTGTTTCAAACACTAGCATGAGCTAGATTTTCCTTGGGAAAAATAAAGATTCTTGGGAAAAATACAAATACAAATACAAATAAATCACACAGTTATCCTTTCTGCATAGAGTCAGGAGAATGGCACCCCCACAATCTTGATGAATCCGTGTAAAAGTTTTTGGCCTTCTCTGCAAAATAATTTTTTTTCTGATTTTTTTTTCTTTTATGGGACATTCCCAGTATCTTATTTTAAAATTTGGGTTAATTATTTTGGCCACAAACTATGTGTAATGTGCTGGCCTTCATATGTGATCTGTAGCTGTCACAAAGCTCCCCCCAAATACCCACTGAATTTCTTATTCTGACCTGCCATATAGTGAAACCATGATGGGTAAAGTTGTAAAGAGGAAGGAATAGCTGTATAATATGCGATACAGGAAATGTATTTTCACAAAAGGAGAGTGGCAGGTCATGAACACAACTCTCCTCAGGTTCATGTCTTTGGCATTACTCTAATTCTCCCTCACCCTATATATTCAGTCAATTGTCAAATGATGACATTTCTGCCTCTGCCTCAATTCACAAATACAAACCTTTCTCTCTGTTGACAGATTCACCACCTTTATTTAAGCTTTCACCCTGTCTCTTAGACCACTGAAATGGTATCTTAATTGGACTCCCTGTCTCAAGTCTTCCTCCATTCCAATATATCCTCCAAACAGATGCCAAAGTGATTTTCCTCTCCAGTGATTCACTATTGCCTCTAAGACTTTCCCAATTTGGTCCCAGCCCATCTGCCTAGTGCTGTTACACAGTACGTCCTTTTTCAGTTTCTATAGTCCAGACAAAAGGGACTTCCCTATGTCATACTCAGCATACCACTTGATACCTCTGTGCTTTTGCATGATCATCCCTCCTTCCTAGAAAGCACTTCTGTCTCCCCACCTACTTCATATAACTTTTCCTGAATCCTCCAGCTAGTGCATTCCCTCCTAAATTAACCTTGCATTTATGCTGCATACCTTTGATATATCTGCAAATATTGTCTTCCCCAAGAGAATGTTCTGTGAGAGTAAGGATTATTTGTTTCTTCTTTTACTCCCTCCCTCCCTCCTTCCCTTCCTTCCTTCCTTCCTTCCTTCCTTCCCTCCCTCCCTCCCTCCCTCTTTCTTTCTTTCTTTCTTTCTTTCTTTCTTTCTTTCTTTCTTTCTTTCTTTCTTTCTTGTTTTTTTATCCCTAGCATGTAACAAATCACTGTCACATAGTTGGTACTTAATTGACATGTTAATAAATACACATATATGTATATATTAATATATCCTTATATACATGTGTTCTTTGCTGTTCAGTTGTTTTTCAGGCATGTCAAACTCAATGTGACCCCATTCGGGGTTTTCTTTCTTGGCAAAGATACTGGAGTGGTTTGCCATTTCCATCTCTGGCTTATTTTACAGATGAGGAAACTGAGGCAAAGAGGTTTAAGTGCATATTACTATGTTAATGAATACCTGCATGGACTAACTATATTAAGATATATCTATATGCATACATTTATTAAGTATATATTATGTTTCTGGATATTTCTTAGGTGTTACTTTCTATATGGATGTTACACACACATTACATATATATATGTGTATGTGTATATAACAAAACAGCTTTCTATGCAAGTGTTACATGTGTACATACCCATGTATGTAAATGCGTGCATACATATACAGATGTGTGTATATCTCTGTATGTATATATATGTGTGTGTGTATATATATATATATATATATATATATATATATATATATATACAATGCCTATATAATATTCATATGAAATTATCTTCATAACACATGGATAAATAAAGTATACTAACAAGAGGTTCTTAGCCTATTGGGGCTACTGTTGTTTCCTTCTAGTTGGTGAGGGTGGCATCTTAGAGTGAGTTAGTCTAAAATTGTTATTGGGCAATGGGTATTATGAAACTAAGTATACAAATTTTTCATCTATTCAGAAAGTATTTATTAAGTATCTTCTATGTGCAGGTTATTATGTTAAGTAGTAAGGGAAAACATGAAATTATATAAATCATGGCCTTTAACTGCAAGGTACTAGCAAAGGATAGACTAGAATAATGCCTCTTAGAAATATTAGAAGTATTAAAATAGGATTAGGATCACAAATTCCTAGGGATATAGAGGAGCTGGTGTTTTTAAAGGATAAACATGAAATCTGATAATTGGAGTATGGCCTCAATTCTTCCTGAATGCCACCTTGTCCTTGTCTGTCACATTGCCTTCATGTGGGTATCCTTTCTGTCTTGTGCCCTTCAAAGTACTGCTCTTTGTTGCCTTCCTCATTAAAATGTAAGCTTTTTGAGGGTAAAAACTGCCTTATTTGCTTGTATTTCTACTGCTTACCACAGTAATGACATATACTAAGTGCTTAATAAATGTTCTGTCAATCAATCAAAATCAAATAAATTTGCCTCAGTACCAGTGGAACCAAGAGAAACAGGTCCTTTCTCTTCCATATGCCAATCCTTCAAATACACAAAAGTAGCTAAGTCTTCTATGGGCTAAATTCTGCCCTCCCCCTCCCCCAATTCTTTCAGCTGACTCTCATATAGGATCCCAATTGCCTTTTTCTTCATACTCTTTCACTTGTCAATGCCATTCTCCAAACTTACTCCTCTCATTCTCCACGGTCTTTCTGGCAGAAAGCATATTATGTCTTTCCTGCCTCTGCAGGGACATGACCTTAAGAATCATATAGATAGATATATAGTGTTCCCTGGCCAGTGGAAAACTGATTTTTTGAAAAAGGAATATGAGCCTATGTGAAAAATGGATCTTACTAGGGGAAGGGCCAATGATGAGTTGGCATTTGCTTGGAGATGATGTTCAATGATAAATAAGACACTACAAGAAAGAAGAGAGTTGCACTGAGTTTGGCAAAAGCAGAAGATACATATACAGTTCAA
>JAQQSW010015895.1:0-11788 GCA_028646575.1 Pseudocheirus occidentalis | reverse complement strand
GCATCTATTTTCCAGGTCAATGGTTTTTTCAAGGAGATATTTCACATTGCTTTCTATTTTTTCATTTGTTTGTAACTGTTTAAGAGTATTTTGGTTTCTCATAAAATCATTAGCTTCTACTTGCTCCACTCTAATTCTGAAGGAATTATTCTCTTCAGAATGCTTTTGAGATTCTTTTTCCATATGGCAAATTCGACTTTTTAAGGTGCTCTTCTCCTCATTGGCTTTCTGGGCCTCTTTTGCCATTTGAGTTAATCTAGTTTTTAAAGTGTTGTTTTCTTCAGTCAGGTTGTTGACTCTCTTTTCATGATTTTCTCACATCATTCTCATTTCTCTTCCCAATTTTTCCTCCACTTCTCATATATGTTTTTCAAAGTCCTTTTTCAGTTTGTCTGTAGCTTCTAGGCATCTTCAAGTGTCTTGGAAGCATTCGGTGTGGGAGTTCTGACTGTGTTGTCTTCCTCCCGTTCCATGTTTTGATCCTTTTTGTCCACAAAGAAGGATTCTAGAGTTTTATTACTGTTCTTATTTTGCTTCCTTTTCCTCATGTTGGCCAGTCAATTATTTAGTTGTTTTTTTTTAGCTTTGTGAAACTCTGCTTCCAGCGGGGAAAGCTCTGTTCCAAATTGCTGGGGTTTTCCCAGCTGCTGGAGCTATTATGGGGGTGTTGCAGCCCCCCCCTCAGCTCTGGCTTGCTGAAAGCGCTCCCCAGGACCACCACCCAAGACCACGATCCAGATCCAGGCCGCTCAATGCAAGATCACTTGGCCCTGATCAATCGACTCAGCCCCCCTGCAATTGGCAGGCCAGGGACTCTGAAGCAGCCCAGTGGAGGCAGACACCGGTTACAGCAGTTCCTGCCCTTCTCCCACTGCTTCCTTGCCCTGGGGGCAGACTGGCCAAACTGTTTTTCCCTCCTCCAAATTTAGCTTGAAAACTTCACTCACTTTCACTGACCTTCTCTAATGCTGGCTTAGTAGATGTGAAGATTCCTCCAGGTCTGTAGATCTTCTCTGAAGTAGACTCACGCTGTGGCTTGGGAGCCTTGGCTCCTCCCATGCCCTGTGGCCTGGCCGCTTTTGGTTTCAGGCTAGGCTGGCCTCAGCTCCCATCCTGCAACGATGATCCCCTGCTGCCGAGCTGCCTTCAGCGAGAGATGTGTTTTCTGTATTTTTGTGAGTTTGAGAGCCCTAGAATTTGTTCAGAGTCATATTTTATGGGTGTTTAGGGTGGCTGTGTGGGAGCTGCGGAACCTTGCTGCTTCTATGCCACCATCTTGGCTCTCAGCATGGTTCATTCTTAACAGTACTATTACAAGTGTGTTCACATGTGTTTGCATATGTATGGTAGTATTTTGCATAAGAAGGTATGGCAGTGACTGTGATTCTACAACATAGCCAGGACCTGATGACGGCTGAACTAATAGATCTGCATGAAGAGCAACAGTGAGAGGTTGCCAAGGATATCTCATCCAAGGAGGAGGTTGAGAGGTTAGAGGAATCCCTCACATCAAGTGAGATTAAGGGAGATTTATCACATGTGGGAAAAAGTGCAAAATTTGTTTTTTCTAAAAACATCACCCAAATAAGGCTGTCACAATGAAAGCCATGAATATTTTTAATGATAATTCAATGTCACATTTCTGTGACATTCTGAAAAAAAGTCAAAAATAAGTGTCATTAGATAGATTACTAGTCAGAAGCAAACATAAAGACAAAAAATTAGAGTCAAAACATGAAAGTGATTCTAAAAAAACGAACAATAAGTGAAGGCAGTGAAAGTAGCATAAGAGAAAACACTCCCAACGTTGAAATTCCCAAGATGTTGTCATGGAAGGAAATTCTCCTTCCAAGCAATAACCCTTCCTCCTCCTCTTCCTGTCTCCTTCACACCAGCTATGACTCTTCTCATAGGTAAAGTGCAGCTTAATTTGTTTTATTTTCAGTTTATATTGTGTACTAATCATTGCTATTGTATTTCAGGTGCATTAGGGACAAAAAACTTACTTAAAATTATAAATAGTTATTTTATATGAATATTTTTGGGGATGTGGTACTGATCATCTGACTTTACATTATTTCCTATGGGAAAATTCACTTTGCAATATGGACAAATTCCATGACAAACAGAATCTTGGGACAAATGAAATTCATAAACCAGGGTTCTATTGTCTTTTCCATATTATGACATAGAATTTGATGAGCAGCCCACTATGTTAGTCTATTATTACACATATCTTGGACAAGATTTATAAGCTGCACAATGAGTTGATTCTAGCAGGAAGAAAGAAGGCTCTGGTGTTTTGAAATAGTTTTTTCAATGAATAGTTTTTCAATGATCTCCAGCTCCCCACTCCAACACAAAATCTCTTCTTTTCTTTTCATCCAGCAATGCTATATGACTGTGAACTATAGACCACAATTTAATAAGCATTTAGGAGCACCCTATGCTTGAGGCAATATGCTGAATGGTGGGGTGACTGAGGCAAAAACAAAGCTATCCCATTCCTGAAGGAGGTTACATTCTACTAGAAGGTAATCTTAAAAGAATGCGTTCCAGTAAACCCAGTTTAAACCCATAAACTCACAGTGGGTTCCATCATGTTACCAATAATGACTTGTACACATGAATTGAAATAAAATATAATACTCTGAAAATGTATGATAGCAAAAGATGGGACAATTATAAAGGAAGACAGAAATAAAGCATGAATAGGCCAATACTACTGCTGCTGCTACTACTACTACTACTACTACTACTACTACTACTACTACTACTACTTCTACTACTTGGTAGCTAGCATTTATACAGTGCTTTAAGATTTGCACATTGTTTGATAATTATTATCTCATTTGATCCTCAAAACAATCATGTCAGCTAGGTGCCATTATTATCCCCATCTTACAGATGAATAAATTGAGGACAACTGAGGGTAAGTGACTTGTCAAGGGTCACATAGCTACAAAGAGTCTGAGAATGGATTTGAACTCAGGTCTCCTTGGTCTTCATGGTCCAATGTTTTGTCCAAGTTTCTTAGTCAAATGTTGTATGTTTAGAATGTTAAAAGGCTTGGAGTATGACCTCTAAGACATCAAGTAGATCCTCTTTGCCAGTTTTATGAGAGGGCATAGATATTTCATAGGAAGAGAAGGCATGAAGAATTATAAACGGTATCTCATTGAAGCAAGTAGCCATATCAATGAGATGTTGAATCCATTAGCATGCATTCTATAGAGATATGTGTAAATGTATGTATGAGAGGGAGGAAAGAGAGAAAGACAGAGAAACGTAATCCATTTTGATTCTTTATGTAGGTGTTAGACTAGATGGCCTTTGAGGTTCTTGCCATCAGTGAGATTCTTTAACTTCCCTATTTCTCTTGGTGGCACCATCATTCTTCAGGACGTGAACCTTTGGAGTCTTTTCTTCTTCCTCTTCTTCCCATAGACCTATTGTTGTTAATTGTTAAGCCCTGTCAATTCTGTTTATGAAATTTTTCATAAACCAGCAAGACTTCATTTAAGGTTCATGACCTCATTGCCTCTTCCCTGGACCACAGTAAGTCCCTTAATAATTCTTCCTAGCTCTGGTCTATCTCTTTCTATTCCTTCCTTCACACCTCTGGCTGGAATTGAAGGCTTTCTGTGTGATAACTCTAGCCTACCTCATTAATATTATTTTATATTATTCTCCTTCACATACTCTATGCTCCAGCCCAACCAAGCTGCCTGCTTCTTTGTTTCTATTATGTCTCACATCTTAACAAGTCCTTCCTTTCCCTTATTAGAAGCCTTCTCATCTGTTAACATCAAATCAAATGCCAATATTTGATGAAATACTTTTATAACTACAGTCAGTTACAAGGCAGAGTGGATAGAGTGATGGACCTGGAGTCAGGCAGATTCATCTTCCTGAGTTCAAATCTGACCTCAGACACTTAATAGTTATATGATCCTGATTGTCTCAGTTTCCTCCTCTGTGAAATGAGCCAGAGAAGGAAATAGCAAGTCACTCCAGCATCTTTACCATGAAAACCCATAATAGACTCACAGAGAGTTGAACATACCTGAAACAGCTGAACAACAATAACAACTCTATAACATACCTATTGTCAGGACTTTATTAACCTTTTGTTTATAGGAATGGGGAGTATATATTTATTTGTCTTGCCCCTCACTCCAAACTCCACCCTTTCCAAAAGACCCACCTGATAATATCACCCTACTCCCTTCACCCTAGGAGGAAGATCATCACTTTAACATTGAAGTAAACTCTACCTGAAGGTATGTATGTACCTCAAACAGGCCTCCTATAAACCTTCTATAATTAGCCTGACCACGGGACTCCAGCAGATCTAGGGAATGGACATCTCTGCTCCAAGATGCTAACCTTTCCATACATATTTTCCATCTCTTTCTCAGGGAAACCTAATCAAATTAGCATTACATTTGCTCCTTGTGAGAGACATGACAACCTACTACTCTATTGTTCCAGTCAGTAATCTTGAGCTTATGACTTGGAGGCTGCCTAGATGGATTAATTTTCCTTCTCTGGCTGCCATTCCCTGTTCTTTTGGAACTGTCCATGACCTCTCTCTCATCTGCTCCTATCTCACTCTTTCCTACCTTCCATTGTGGAATCCCTATGCTTGTCCTAGTAGACTTGAACCATCTTCCAAGAAATTACCTCATCTATTAAGTATTTTGTATACTTTTAAGTTTGCATTCACCCTCTTTAAGAGAATGCAAGTATATAGTAGGCATATATAGTGTAGAGTAGGCATTTAAATGCTTACTGAATTGAATTTCTAATCTCTATAGCTCACAGGGATTCCACCTTGGACTTCTCAGAACACTCGTTGGATTGCTAGTATGCCCTTGTAATTTTTCAACTTGTATTACAGTTAATTGTGTACTTGTTTCATTCCCTTGTACATTATTCAAGGGCAGGGTTTATAATGTATTTCATTTTTGTATCCCTAGTGCCCACCACAGTGCCTCAAACTTAATAAGTATTTGCTATTTATTTTGTTTATTGAACAAGTCCTAATGATAAATTTGAACTGTGAGGTTATATTTTTCTACCAGTATAGAATACTAATATCACACTTCACCATTCATATTTTATAGCTGAAGAATTACAGAACTGGGCAGGGTATATTGGTCTGCCCAAGGTCACACAGTAGCATCATGTGGGATTAGAAATCCTTCTCCTTTATGAAACACTGTTTCTTCTAATAGGGAACGACTTTTATAAGTAAGCTCTTTTGGGGAGCAGGCTGGACAGCCAATTACTGTGGAATTCAATGAACCAGGTCTTTAGAACACAACCCACTATCAATCTGAGGTAATGGGGGTAGGGGCCGCAGAGAGGCAGCTTAATTTCTGTCATCAGTTATTGTCTCTTTCCCTACCATACCTTTAACAAATGACAGAACAGGTGCATCTGCTTATCATCCTTGACTTTTCCTTTCTCTTCTCATTCTCTGGCATGCATAGTAGATTTGCAGTTTCATGTACCATCACCTTTTTTATTGTACTGTGTTATGAAATGCTCGTTTCATTCCATAAAGTAAAAATAAAATAAAAGGAAAAGACAATCCCACAACATAGGGATGGAAAGCTGAACAGAGGGCTAGGAAAACCCCCATGAACTGTGGAATCTGAAGCACTTTATAAATATACGGCTTGGTGTATTCACTAGTTACCTTCCCCTCCAATTTACCTCGTTTTCTTTCTGGTTTCCATTCTAATGATTTCCTTCCTGACATTTTTTTTGTTCTTCCTTCTTTCTTCAGGTTTTTTTTGTTCTCTTTTGTTATTCTTTTCCTTTAGACTGAGAAGTTGCCTGCACCTGCTTCAGAGGATTTGCCCTGGGAAAGCCCTCTGAATCCCTCTCCTGTTTTTCTAAAGGGGTGTAGACTTCCCTTGACGGCTAATTCCTTGTTGAGGTTTATTCCTCAGGGATGAGGCCTTTATGTTGACATTGCTATTTCTCTGGGAGGGTATGAATTCACTGCTCAGCCACCACCACATGACTTCCTGGGAGGCGTAGAGGGTAGTCTTACAAGCTCCAAGGCTTGTTTCCAAGAAATCCAACGAGTCCTTGTGAGCAGCCATTTTCCAGCTCTCTTAAGTTCGTTCTTCTGTCTCTGCTCTCCCCTTTAAAGGCCAAGTTCAAGGGTATAGCCTGGACTTGAGTATGCATGAAGTGGCTGCTAATCAATCCCTCTCAGGAGGGACTTAGCCGTATTCTCCTGGGCACGCCCTTTACTCTGGTGACCCATCATTTCTCATCTTAATGAAGAAACCCAGACTCCTTCCCTGATCTTCCCCCCCTTCCTTCCTTCCTCTCTCCATCCTTCTCTCCACCCCATCACCCTTTAGGATAAAATCAATTTCAGATGCAACAGGAAACAATAAAGGGTGGGTGGGGAGAGTAGTTGTGAATAGCCCAGAGTTTACCTTGTTCACTAACAACGATCCTTTAACACCCTCTCTCCACTGCAGCTGGGCAACATTGGAGTTTAGTGACTCACCAAAGAAACCCTGGGCCCCTAGAACCAGCTGCCATGACAATCAAATAGACCAAGAGGATCCCGGGGTTAAAGGATAAGGCTAACACATCCTCAGAGCAAATCAAGGGCTTTTTCCTACCCAGCAGGGCCCTAATAGAAAAGACTTCTGTTCTTCCTACAAAAATGGTTACTGAGGTCATATATGACCAGAATTGCCCTTTGGACGGGGAGGAGGAGGGGAGGGATCACGTGCTTCTATTTTACAAATAATTTTGACAGAAAAATCACATAAATTCATCAGGTTAAACAACAACAACAACAACACCCAAACAACCCCTACCCCCTAGAATTGATTAAGTGCTTACTACGTATAGTCAGAGCTATGGTTTTTCCAGTAGCACCGTATGGATGTAGGACTATAAGGAAAGATGAGCACCGCAGAATCAATGCTTTCAAACTGTGGTGCTGTAGAAGACTTTTGAGAGTCCCTTGGACATCCAGGAGATCAAACCAGCCAATATTTAAAGAAATTAATTCTGGCTATTCACCGGAAGATCAAATACTGAAGTTGTAACTTAAATACTTAGGCAACATATTGAAAAGACAGGACTTGTCGGAAAAGACCCTGATATTGGGAAAGATGGAAGGCAAAAGGAAAAGGAGATGGCAGAGGATCAGATGGATAGATAGTGTCATGGAAGCAAGAACACGAGCTTGGACAGACTCTGAGAGAGTGGAGGATAGAAGGGCCTGGGGTGCTATGGCTTGTGGGGTCATGAAGAGTCAGATGTGACAGAAGAACAACAACCACAAAATATTCCAAGCACTTTTCAAGGCACTGGGGATATAAGTACAATGAAAGAAACACTCCCTGCTCCTAAGGAGCTTACACAATAGGGCAGTTGCCCACCCTGATGAAAGGAAATAAATTGGGAAATGACTAAACAAATTGTGGGTGTGTGAATCTAATATATTATCATACTGTAAGAAATCATGAGTATGAAGATTACAGAGAGGCATGGGAAGATTTATGTGAAAACATGCAAAGTGAAACAACTAGAATTAGGAAAACAATGCCCAATAATTCTAACAATAACAACAATAATAATTTTGTTATTGTTGAGTCATTTTAGTCATGTCCAACTCCCTATGACCCCATTTGGGGTTTTCTTGGCAAAGCTATTGGAATGGTTAGCCATTTCCTTCTCTAGCTCATTTTACAGATGAGGAAACTGAGGCAAACAGGGTTAAGTGACTTGCCCAGGAGCCAATGCTGGTAATACTGGATTTGAACTCTAGTCTTCCTAACTTCAGGCCCAGCACTCTCTCCACAGTGCCACCTAGTTGCCCAATAACAACAACAGTAGGTGGCATTTATATAGCACTATCTCTTTTTATCCTCACAATAACCCTGGGAGGTTAGTGCTGTTATTACCCTAACTTTACAGATTAGGAAACTGAGCGGGTTAAATGAAGTCAAATGACTTGTCCAGGGTCACGCAGCTAGTATCTAAGGCTGGATTTGAACTCAGGTCTTTCTGATTGTAGAGCCAGCACTCTAGCCACAGCTTAAGTGGAAACAGCAAACAAATTCAATGCTATAAAATGATAATGACCACATTTGGCTCCTGTGGCACCAACATAATATTGACAGTGCCAGCAGTCACTGTAAACATGCTAGCATAGTGCTCAATTACAAAACATAAAAGACTCTCCATATAGAAGACAGAGGCAAAACATTCATTCAGACACCAGAAACCCAGATCCCAAGACAGTAAGCCAATTCCATCACAGTAGCAAAGAAATTAACAAGCCATAACAGCCCAGAGAGCCACAGCATCCTTTAGCCTTCCCATAAGCCAATATTTACTCATGAGCCTGTCTCCCTGGAGTGTGTCCTCTCTCTTCTATGATCCAGCTGCTCTGACTCCCAGATTACTGTGGGCTATGCTCCACACTTCAGCAAACTCCTCCCACCACAGACTCCATGTGATTATATTCAACCTATTAGGGGGCAGGGTATATCTTCAAAGCAGGGAAGGTCTTCAAACTACCTTAGGCTTATTAAGTTAAGGAGCAGGGAAGAACTTCAAATTCCCATTACCATTACAGCTCCAAAGAAGAGATATGAGAACATACCTCCCTATCTTCTTTTCAGAGGTGGGTAGGTATGGGTATGAAACACTACATAACAATGTCAGACTTGGTTAATGTGTTAATTTGTTTTGCTGAACTGTTTTCCTTCTTTTTTCATTCTTTATTATAATGACTTCTGGTTATGAACATAGGAAAGATGCTAATAAATTTTTAATTTTAAAACTCAGTGTTTTTATCTGTAAAATGGAAATGATAATAGCATAAACATAAAGGATTGTTTCAAGGATCAGATGAGATCATGGGATCACAGAGCTAGAGTCAGATGGAATGTCTGAAGCTACAATCCAATTCTTTCCTTTTACAGATGAGGAAACAGACCCAGAGAAATTAACTGACTTTCCCAAAGTGACACAAGTATGAGAAGTAAGATAGTTTATGTAAAGTGATTTCCAAAACTGAAAGCATTCCATAGAGGGGAGATACTAAAATCAGTCCTTCCTAAACTTCTTTGAAAGGCTTACGTCTCATCAATGAATCTTCAAACATGATTCCTGAGACTGATGGACTCAGGGTACAGAATAAGACACTTTTAGAAATGGCAAAAGTGTGATTCTTTATTTTTTTTTCTCAACTAGGTTTATTTGTTAAAAGGATTATATTTATCTTTTTTTTTAATTTGAGGAGGATATTTGAAGAGGGGAATGGAGCTACTATTTGAGTTACTTTTTAAAAAGACGTAAAGAAAGAAAAAGTGGTCATTACCAGCAAAGAAAAAGTGGTCATTCTAAAATACATAGAAGAGAAGAACAATGACTTCAGACAAGCAAGACAGTTTTGAAAATAACACAGGATTTATTATATACTTTTAAAACAAGCAAGTTGTAGGTAATAGAAATTCATGTTTTCCCATGTACTTTTTTACGTTCTATGTAGTTTATAGAAATGTTTATTTTGTAGTTAATTGAATTAAAAATTAAAAGTCAAATCTGAAATGAACATTAGCTCATTTGGATGGGGCTGCAAAACCTGGTGCCTCTATTGACTTCCCCAGGACTTGGCCATCCCAGTTACATGTTGACAACAGCATTCTTTCTGAAAACAAAAATTCAGGTTCTGGCAGATGTTATTCAGCGTCCCCCAAACTGTTGTGAAGAGAAACTACTATTTTTTCCCTTAGAGGTCTGAGGTGAGGGGCAATTAGGTTAAGTGGAACCTCACACCCCCACCCCCATTCCTTCTCAGCTACAAATCTCTTCTTGTTAGTAATTCTTGTAGCTGTAGAGGGAAGGGCTTTTCAATGGTAGGTAAGATGCTAAGAATTAACTTATAGTTATTAATAACTAATTATAGCTATTAAATTAATAATAATTTATAATTAACATTAATAATTATTTCTTTTTATTATAATTTATACAAATATATATTTAAAATATAAACTCTATCCTATTTTCAAAACTGTCCTGCTTGTCTGTGTTTCCTTCTGAATTTATTTCTCTTCTCTTCTATGCATTTAAAATACTTCCATGACCACCTTTTCTTTCTTTACTTCTTTTTTCAAGCAGTTCAAATACTAGCTCCATTCACCTCTTCAATTAACTTACAGTTATTATTAATCATAAATTATTATTAATATATAATAAATAATAATTATAGAATTTATATTTATAGCACTCTCATTTATTGTAGTCACAACTTATTAATATAATTCTTATAAATAACAAATTAATAACTCATAGCTATCATTATCATTATTATTATTATTATTACCAGTTAACCCAAACAGCACTTACTGAAAACTTACTGTATTCACACAGTCCCTAAAGCTTACTGCAGGGAGACTTCAGTCTACTAAAGGGATAAGACACCCATCTAGACAGTAAGGTGGGGAAATCTGTGTTACAGTAACATTTTGCAGAACAGGTACAAAAATAGAGTGAATAGGGACTGACTTCAGCATTTTGGAATATTGGCTTTAAAAAAATTCTTCCTATCAATAATCAATATTTCTACTTTTTTTTTAAGAAGAGTTATTATCTTGCCATTTTGCTGCAGTTCTTCCAGGAAAGGGAACAGGTTTTAAGTGCTATGGGAGAGTATTTGGTCTACTAAGTGAGTACTAAAATGACAAATGAAGTTATCTCATCAAGCTTTGTGCCCCTACGCAGGATGATCTAACTGTTCAAAACAGATGTTGTCTGCCCTGTTCTTAAAAATCTTCAGGGATAGAGTTTTTCCAGTCTTCATTGTTTGGGGATTTAATTGTAAAGAAAGTTATTTGTTATGTTTAACTTAAAGCTGACCAGAACATTGTAACTACTGTATGGTGTAGTATAGACAAATACAGTGTATAATAGGACAGATGACTGACATCTGATTCCAGAGTAGCAGTGAAAGCCGGTGGTCCAATGACCTCCACTGATTTCACTGTAATGCTATGTTGCTTCCCTATCTCCATGTTTCTAGATTCTTACTTCCCACTGGGTACATTTAAGTATCCAGTGGCATGAAATCATGAACAAAACAAATTCCACCTTCGGAAAGTGGTATGGAAAGGAAAAAGGGAACCTTTAAATAGGTGGAGGGAGACAAACTTCTTCAACGCAAACTGAATTCTTTCTTGATCCCTCTTTTCACTTTAGAATTTAAAAAAACTGACTAAAATGGATTTCAGAAATAATCTTGTCCAACTGTTTTGTTTTCCAGAAAAGTCAAGTCATTCACCTCTGTAGATATTTTACTCTTTTGTGTTGTTGCTAGATGGTACAGTGGATAGAGCACTGGGTCTAGAGTCAGGAAGATCTGAGTTCAAATTAAGCCTCAGGCTAGCTATGTGACCCTTGGCAATTCACTTTACCTTTGCCTGCCTCAGTTTTCTCAACTGCAAAATGGGGGTAATAATAGTACCTATCTCTTAGGGTTGTTGTAAAGATCACATGAGATTGTATTTGTAAAGCAGCCTGACATAGAGCAGATGGTTAATAAATGGTAACTCCTTTCCCTTCCTTTACTTGTCTGTGTGCATGTTGCCCCCTCTAGTATGTAAGCTCCTTGAGGGCAGGGTCTATTTCCTTTTTTTTTTAATTTATTTTATTGATTTGTTTGTTTACTTTTAGATTATAAGATTCAGTTCCAGAGTTACTTGAGTTTCAGATTTTTCTCCCCTTCCTCCCCACC
>JAQQSW010015894.1:0-11788 GCA_028646575.1 Pseudocheirus occidentalis | reverse complement strand
TGCTACTTAGCCCTAAGTTACTAAGTGCTAAGTATCTGATAAACTGATTACCATTACAACTTCTCTTATTTGGTTTTCAAAATACTTCTTAAACTCCTCCATGGCTTGTAACCAGTCTCCATTTTTCTTGGAAGCTTTTGGTGTGGGAGTTCTAACTGTGTTGTCTTCCTCCCATTCCATGCTTTGATCCATTTTGTCCCCATAAAAGGAATCTAAAGTTGTATTGCTGAGCTTTGTTTGCCTCCTTTGCAGACTCATGTTGCCAATCAGTTACTTGACTTTTGGGCTCAGTAGAACTCTGCTTTCAGATGAAAGAGCCCTCTCCCAAATTGCTAGAGTTTTCACAGCTGCTGGAACTATGGGGAGCCTGTCTCTACAGCCCCCAGTAGCTTTGGCTCACTGGTCACACACCTCAGGACCACCACCCAAGACTGCAATCCCAATCCAAGCAGCTGAAGGCAAAAGCACTTGCCCTCTCAATGATTGCTTGGCCATTATGCAATCTGCAGGCCGGGAGCTTCTGAAGCAACTACATAGATGCAGCTGTAGGGTGCTGCTTCAGACTGCTTCTAGCTCTAGAGGCAGGGGCAGACCCTCTCCCCCAAATTTAGCCATTTTCAACTGGTCTTTTCCCTTTTTCCTTAGCTGTTATGGGTTGATAATTCTAGAAACCACCACAGCTGCTTCTGATCTACTTTCCTGAGAGCTCCAGCCATGGCTTTTTCTGTACAGCCTGGGGCTAAAACCACATGGGGCAGGTTTCTGCTCCCAGTGTTTCTTGATGTGCCCTTTTAGACTGTCTGCCTGGCTGCCTTTGGTGGGAGCCTTGTTTCTCTGCCATTTTTGAGTTCTGGAGCTCTAAAATTTTTTCATATTTTTGAGGTATTTGAGGTGGTTATCAGGGAGCTGCAGAGTTTTCCTGCTTCTATGCCACCATCTTGACTCTGCCACTATCACTGTCTTACTAGATTTCCTTGACAGATAATTTCAGAGTCTTCAAAAAAGAAATTTAAATCTCAATCCTTTGACTCCACTACAAAAAAGCAAAAATTTCACTGACTTGTGAAATAATCTGCAGGAATTTAAATACAACAGAATAGCAGCAAGATCTATTTCAGGTATTGTTTTATGTAAATGTCATCAAACTGAAAACAGTATGTTAATAAAAAATAACAATGCTAACTCTAACTCTAGCTTTCACTTATATGACTTTAAGTATTGTAAATTGTATACTCTATCTCTTGTGGTCTTTACAACAACATTGAGGTAGGTCCAATTATCTTTATTTTTCAAACAAGGATATAGAGATTACAGAAGCTGTTTCTTGCAATGGAGTCATTGACTTTGCATATGTGTGAGTGTGGATTAGAATACACATATTTCTTAATACAAGTCTTATCTACTAGATAATGTTGCTACCCTAAGACCATCAAATTTAAAATCGTGAAAGTACCAATATTTACTAACTGTTTGAACTTGATCAGATTACTTAATCAATTTTGACAGATAATTTTATCTGTTATATGAATGCAATATTACCTCCCTTATCTCACAACTATTGCAAAGAAAGGCTTTTCAAACTCAATATGCTAAATAAATCTGAATTAGTTACATAATCATTATCACTTAGTAGGTATCTAGTCAATGTTTCTCAATGAATGAATTAACACCTGGATCTAGGTCTTTTTATCACAGCAGCATTTTGCTTCTCCAATAAATGTAAATTTTGAATTTTGCCATTAAATTTGTTATGTTAGAATGTGGCAGAAATTCCTATTCCTTTTTCAAATATAAAAGGACAAGACTATTGGATGTGTCCCACTACTCAACTGGGTACTTTCACTTGCATGTGTATGCATGTAATTTTATTCAGTCTTCATTACTAGATGCTTGCAATATAAGAATTAGTTACAAATGGATTGATTTCTACAAGTAGATGAAATATATGAAAAAAATATGAAGATGAAAACTATATGAATAAATAATTCAGCGAGTTCCCAAATTACCTGTTGATAGGAACTCTAGCCAAAGTATAAATTCAGAATTTTAATCTGAATAAAATTCAGATTTTATCTATTTTGGAAAATTTTATTAATTCAGTGATCACTTGAATATCATGTATTAAACCATAGATTTATTTAGCAACTGCTGAAACTAGAAAAATTTTCTGTCACAGAAATCTCTGATAGTGATCAGTGAACTAAGAATTTGCAGGAGTAACTGACTTGGAATCAAAAAGGCCATAGCTAGAATACCCATGCAAAATTAAGCTTTATAAAACCTTTATGGAATATCATATTGACCCCAATAGCTGTTTACTTACCATACAGTTATGCATAAGAATTAAGAATCAAGAGGAGTCATCTGCATTGATGAGAGACTCTTAAAAGGATGGATGTGTTTATCTAGATAGAACAATAAACAACTAATTGAAGAACGCAGAAGTACATTTATAGTGTAGGCATGGAAAGTTGACTGAGGTACACCAGCACCTCACTCTCATCCCTGGGCAACCAGCTACTGACACTCTGTTCTAGTGTTAACAAACTGCTCTTTAGAGTAGATCAGTGCCTTTTCAAGACAAATTAAGATCTATATTGCATGTAATTATAAATCTGTGTGTGTGTGCATGTGTGCATGTGTGTGTGTGTGTGTGTGTGTGTGTGTGTGTGTCTTTTAAGCTCCTTGAGGACAGGAACTTTAAAATTTGTGTCTTTCTGTACTTTGCTCCTAGCATTGTGCGTTGGCATAATGTAGATACTTTATAAATGCTATGCACATATGTGTGTATATATGTACTTATGTTATATGTATGCATTATTGTTTAATAATTATTATAAAAAGCTGAATGGCATAGTGGATAGAGTGTTGGCCTTGCAGTCAGTAAGACCAGAATTTTTATCCCATCTCAGTTACTTACAAGCTGTATAACTTGGCAAGTCACTTAACTTTTCTCAGCCCATCTTACAGATAAGAAAACTGAGGCAAACACAGGTTTAAGTGACTTATCCAGGGTTACACAGCCTTTAGGTTTCTAAATACAAATTTGAATTCAGTTCTAACTGGTACCCAGATTCACACTCAATCTACCATTTCACTCATTTGTTGTCATGATAAAATAATATCACCTACTTTGTACAGTTATTATCAGGAATGAAAGAGATGACATAATAAGGTGGTTATTATAATAGTAATCAGTTTATTATATACTTAGCACTTAGTAACTTAGGGCTAAGTAGCACCTAGTAACTTAGGGGTAAGTATAGAAGGTATGAACTCTGTCCATTTTTGAGAAGGTGTGAATTTATCTGTTGATTTGGAAGAAGGCTATTTGCTGAGACAGAAGGCCAGTGCTGTATATAAAGAAGAATTTTAGTGAGAATGGAGACAATTGGAATTGGCTTGAAGTGGAGGAAGATTCATGGAGATTGACATCAGCTGAGAAAGAGAGGGAGAGAGAGTGTTCCTCTTCCAGTATCTGGAAGCTGACTGAAACATGAACAGGATGGGACTTTGTTTGTTCATGGCCTGACTGATCCTTGAGTTCCAGGCAAGAGAAGTGGTAAAGGATTTGAAGTGTGCTGAACAGTGTGAACTTCAGTGTGTGCCAGGGATTGCCCTGAGTACTGGACAAGGACCTGGGAGATGTTTATCTCTGAGAATTGGATGAGAGGCTGTCAGCTGTCAGCTCCTGAATCTAGGTGATTGTTGGCAGATTCAAGAGGAAGCTGGGACCAGGGAAGAGGATCCAGAGAATTAGAGAGACCATCCTGAGTCAAAATGAAGAAAAGGCCTCCCCTTGGATGAAACTGATGTTTGTTGGAAATCAAGGGGTGGAAAGCTTATGTGGTATTCTAAGGATTGTATTGGAGACTAAAGTTAATGGTTGCCCCATGAGTGGAAGATCAGTATATTGTTAATTGATTGATTTAATCTTTAAGTGTTAAGCTGGTTTCCTTCTTAGAGAAACTAAGTGGAATCTTGATTTGTAATGGAATAAACAAAGTGTTCACTACTACTGTGTAATACGATTCTTAAAAGCTGTTCACAGTAGCATTCTTTTGGGAATCTACTGTTGCTTGGCTTTACAGTTATAAACCATAAAGTGTTAAATAACTGCTAGATACTGTAAGGGTTTTTACTTCTTTACTTAGTAATAGGATAAAATTTGGTATTATATATTACTACCATCTTTACAAAATTGTTCATTGTAGTCTCAGTTACCTCTACCAATTTCTTCTTTTTTACTTAACTATATAAAAATTATAATACTTGCTGGACTTTTCCTGGTCTCAAATAAAATGCTGAAGTAAACAATATTTGAAAGATTGTCTTTGTAACCATAGTCACTCACCAGTCACTCCCAAATATTAGGAAACCTAACCTTGCTTCAGTCGTATATACCAGGTTCTGGAGGGGCTGGGGGAAAAGTGATATTACTCATTTAAAATAAATCTTAATATTAGGTCATTATATAAGTTCTCAAAGGGAACTTATATTTTTAGTTCTACTTTTAGTTGAAATACTAATCCCTGTAGAGAAATGCCAAATATCAGTGAACAGAAAACACAAGTTTCAGGAGTAAGAATCCTTTATTATTGCCCTTAATGTTATCCAATATTGGCAGTCATTTATTTTACCCACTAAGACTAGGACTATTTTAGTGTCAAAGATGTAATTCATCTCTAATTCATAATGCTTCTCTTATTAATGGTACATTCATCATCATTAAATACTATATAAACATATGCAAGTTTTCTCTTGTTAAATAATAAAGTATTTGCTAATTATCTCACATTATGAGGAGCTGTTCTCTGGAAATAAAGTATGAAATACATTCAAATATCATTATAATAAATATATATTACAAAAGCTTCTGATACTTATGTCTATTATGTATACAGGAAAGTTAAATTTCTGAATGACTGAACTTTTTTACCTTGGAAAGGAGGCAATACAAAGGACTACATGTTTAATCACAGAAGATAATAGAATAAAGAAGAAGAAAGTAGGAGTGGGTGGAACCAAGATGGTGGCATAGAAGCAGGAAAATGCTGCAGCTCACACGTAGCCACCTCAAATAGCCATAAAATATGTCTCTAAAAAAATTTTAGGGCTCCAAAACTCACTCAAAAAATACAGAAAAACACATCTCCCACTGAAGGTAGCTCAGCAGGAAGGGCTAAGGGATAGGGGCATGTTACAGAATAGAACAAGGGGGGGTTGGGATAGGAAGGAGGGACATATAATCAGTCTCTCACAATATGTCCACTGTGGAGATGTTCTTGGTAATTACCCATGTACAGCCTGTTTTGAATTGCTTGTCCTTCCAGTGGGGGTGGGTAATGAGGGAGTTAAGGCAAGAATCTATAATTTAAAGTTTTATTATCAAATGTCATTCCCTGATTGGTAAATTGTCAATGGATATGATCAGGCAGATTTCAGAGGAAAAAATGAAAGATATCTATAATCATATGATAAATTGCTCTTAATCACTATTGATTAGAGAAATGAATAGCAGAACAATTCTGAGGTACCACATCTCAGCAGTCAGATTGGCTAAGATAACAAAACAGGAAAATCATAAATGCTGGAAAGGATGTCAAAAAATTGGAACACTAATGTATTGTTGGTGGAGTTGTGAACTAATTCAACCATTCTGGAGAGCAATTTGGAGCTACTCAACAATACCATTTCTAGGACTGTATCCCAAGGAGAAACGAGAAAGAAAAAACAAAACAAAACAAAACAAGAAAAAGAGAGAGCAAGTAGTTTGCTTCAATATGCATTCAGACTCTGTAGTTCTGTCCATGGATGTAGGTACACCACATATGTGTGATGATAACTCTGATAGACTGGGCTCCTCTCAGCAATGCAAGGTTATAAGACAACTCCAAAAGACTCATGATATCTACATCCATGGAAATTCTTGCTCTCTCTCTTTTTCTTGTTTTTTTTGTTTCTTCTTTCTCATCTTTCAGCCCATTGGTTACAATCCTTCTTTACAACCTGACTAATATTTAATGTGAAGGTATTGTAGATCCTATATTTGACTGCATGCCTTGATGGGGTTGGGGAGGAAATGGATGGGGAGAAAGTTTGAAACTCAAGGGATTGTAGAACTGAATGATGTAAACTAGAAGTAAATAAATAAATTTTTTTAAATTAAAAAATAAAAACACTGGTGACTCCTCTTTAACTGAACTATAGCTGCTCTGACACTGTCTTTGTATAGGTTCTTTAGCAAGTCATGTATTTTTGCTTCTTCTCTTCTTTCAGCACAAGATAAGCCACTTAATAGCATTGATGTGAGGATTATCTGATGAAATAATTTTATAATAAACTGCATAGGTTAAGTAACTGTAAAAGCTCAGCACTAGTGTAGTGGATGACAAGTGTCTGCATAAAACAGAAACATACTCATCTATCTTCCAACCTTGTGTTTTTGAAGGTCTGTGTTCAATGCATTTCAAAAGTAGGTAAGGTTTTTGTTTTGTTTTGTTTTGTTTTATAATTTGGCTCTGTTGCATGCAAATAAAACAAGAAAGCCCAACACTGAAATAACATTAGTTCTTTTGGCCTCCATGTAAAAATTAATTAATGTACTGGCGAAAGGTCATAATGTTCATTCATCTCATCAACAGCACAGTAATGCCCAAATCTTTGTCAAAGAAACAATTATTCAGACATTCCTTCTTAAGATCATATTTACTCACCTTATCTTTAAAAGTCAATTGTAGGGATGTACATTTATCTGTGTTGAATTTAATCTAAGAATTTTCTCATCACTCTAGCCTGTCAAGAACTTTTCAGATACTATTTGTTCATCCAATGTGGTAGAATTCCATCTTATTGTTTTACTTGCAGATTAAATAAGGATGATATCTACACATGTCTCCAAGTAATTGTCATATCCAAAAGAAGCTGAACTAGACAGTTATTCAAGTTAACATTGACCCATTAAACATTATTCTAATTCTAGGTACTTAAAAATGGTAGATTTATCTTAATTGAACATTTTTTTGGAGGGGGGTAGGCAGGGCAATTGGGGTTAAGTAACATGCCCAAGGTCACAAGGCTAGTAATTCTTAAGTGTCTGAGGTCAGATTTGAACTCAGGTCCTCCTGACTCCAGGGTTGGTTTTCTAGTCACTGAACCACCTACCCACCCCCAGTTGAACTTTTGTCAAGTTCACATTCAATTATCTTTTTAATAATAACAGTTCAAAAGTCGTTATCAAATGATGCCTAGTAAAACATGTTGATAGCATTTCTCAGATTACTAAACTATCCTATGTACTGCTGATGAACAGTGAATTGGGCCTCTATATTGCTTTGATTATCTTTATCTCTCTTCTTCACCATTGCTAAGGATGACTAATACTAATGCATTTTTGAATGACTAGAGTTTAGTTTGATTATTCATGATTGCGTAGAATTCCTGTGACTTTCTAAAAAATGTTTAAATTTGGAATGTTAAATTAAGCATTATTAAAAACTGCATCCTGGAATTTCATTTTCTTAAAAATGGAAATGTTCAGTTTTTTCTCAGACAAAAACTTTGCCTATTCTACATTCTGTTATACATGGCCAATGCAGAAATATGTTTAATATGATTGTACTTAGATAATGTATATCAGATTGCTTACCATCTTGGGGAAAGAAGAAGGAAGAGAGAGGGAGAAAAATAATGGAACTCAAAACCTTATAAAAGTGAATGTTGAAAACTATCTTTACATGTAATTGAAAAAGAAAATACTATTAAGTAGAAAAATAAAAACTAAAGTAATAAAAAATAATACTATTATAAATATTATAATTATTCAGTTCTACTGATATTTACTTACCTTTCACTCAAAGTTATAAGAATACAATTGAGTAAACATAAGCACATTGATAAGTAAAACAGAATCATTATCTATAATTTATTAAATACTGGAGAGATACATAACTTATCCTATTGGCTGACTAATGACTCTAGAATATAAGTAAGCTGAAACAGCAATGAAAGTATTTCATATATCTGTAAATAATCAAAACCATTTTAGAAATGAATTCTCTCCTTTGGCATCATTTGCTTCCCCACTCAACCCGATATTCAATGCTTTTAATTTCATTGCAGATTCAATTTGTGGCACATAATATAGGTTAAAATTTATATTTTAAAAGCATTTTAGCACAGGGATTCAAGAGATTTTAGCCAAGAAATAAAATTTGAATATATGACTTCTTAAGATCTTTGATACTAGTAAAGTAGAGGTTGGGATATGAGAGCATAAAAATGAATAATTGTATGCTATATTCTTGTTTCCTTTCAAGATAACCTGAAAACAAAAAGAGGAAACAAAATAATTGGAGGAAGACATTTTAATGTGAAACACATTATGTAAGAGTAACAGAAGCATTAACTTTATGTCTAGGACCATATTCCAAAAGAATAAAGAGAGGATTTTTCAGTGCAATGTACTCCAAAGACAAAGGGGAGGTTTCTAAATCTTAGCCTGATAATTATTAAAAGCCTTATTTGAGACAGTCTTGCTTATGGATATCTATAACTTCAAGCATAGATTCATAAGAGAAAGGACAAATACATTTTAAATAGAATTGCAACAAGAAGACTATAGTACTATATATCAAATAAAGAATGCCATTTTCTGGGAATGAGATTTTCATTTGCTTGGATGAGATTTTTGTCCTTTTTTCATTTTCTTAGTGTCTATGAATCAATATTAATATATGGGTATAATTTCATTACTGTAGTTGAAGAACAGAGACAATGATGCTGGGATTTAATCACCCAAAGCATTAAAAGTAATGCATTATAGAAAGAGTTATGTATTTATGCTGCAATGGCCAGGAAAGGATATAAGATAAATACCTTAACTGATTTATCAGTGGGTCTTCTCAATTACTTGATAAACTGAACCTTAAGGATTACATGCACTAATAATATAGAAACTACTCTATAATTGTTATTTATTACAATTTCTATTAAAAGGTAACAGGCCTCAGACTGAGTGAAATGCTAAGATTTTTTTTCATTCCTAAGTAACTTTGGGTTTACCTTTGCCATTCAATCTATCTTATGAAATGGGAAATGGAGATAATCTTTGTAAAGACCTTGTGAGGTATATTAAATTATGTATTTAAAATCATAGGCACTGGGAGTTGTGAACTGTTCATATCATTTTATGGAGATCTTCCAGATAAGGAAATTCCCTTTACCAAAGGATGCTGGAACCTTTCAAGAAATTTTCTTCTACACATACGTATTAAGTTTCTTTTCTAGGGAGACTCAGAGAGTATATCCCATAGGTTGAACTTGAACCCAAGTTTTCCAGACTCTTAAGGCTAGCCTGCTATACACTATGCTATACTGTCTTTTTGTTTAAGGTGATCACTTAATTTAAAACTGCTGCCCAGTTTCATTGCACATACTAAAAGGATTTTCCTTAAAAGGATTTTAAGGAAATCAGGCATGTTTATTTGATTTGATTCTAGGATTTCTTTTGTCCTTCAATGAAAATCACTCTCATTTGTCCAGGCTGTGAATTTTAAAGAATAGAAAGTTGTCTGGGTATTCAAGGCAGACTGGGTAGAAGTTCTGTGTCTGATATCTACCAGCAATATGACCTTGAAAACAACATTTAAATTTTCAGTATCTCAAACAATTATCTAAGACTATTAGTTGCCAAACTATTTCTCATCTGTTTTGGTAGAAGATGTTTCCTTGCTTGGGAGTTCCCTACCTGATAAAATTCAAAGCCTGGATATATAAAAAAAAGATATCATGAGGGGAAAAAATGAACCCATCATAAATGCATATTTTGGAGATATGATTTCATATATGCACATACACAAATATGCATATATAACACTGGAGGAAAGTAAGATTTTATTAACAAATAATAAACATTAACATACTGACATTATTACCCTCATTTAAATTATTGAATAAATGGAATGAGAAGTTGAGCTTTCCTTGATATCTAAAGCTCCAAATCATTCTTGTGCACAGAAACATGGAAAAAGTTTCAAACATTCAAACATGATCTCTTTCCCCTCCAGCTAACTCCTCCACCATAAAAAAATCAACAACACTCTTTTAAAAAGGGAAGAGGCTGAGGTTTCACCTGAATGGAGTGTATATACCTCTAGGTTGACTCTGCTCAGTCAACAAACAGCAGGACCTGGGGGCCATTCCATTGGGAAGCAAGAGCTTTCACCTCACAAACTTTCTTCATATAGATAATGTGGAGATCAGATGGTTGCATAGAAAAAAGATGGAAGGAACCACTGCCCCTCTTGTTTTGGATGCCAGGTCTAGAACTGCTGACCAGTATGATCCATGGCTATGACTGGAGGTGAGAAGGAACTAGCATATGCCTGGTGAGCAAGGACTAAGCTAATTTTGGAAGAGCACAGAAGGGGGCCTAGTGGTGGTTTGGTGGAAGATAAGAGGGCCTGAGGTTGAGCTCCTGACAGAATTCAGAAAATTAGAGTAATGAGGCCTCGGGAAATATTACCCCCAACTCAGAAATAAAACTTGATAAAAATAATAAGATGCTAGAAATAAAATAAAACAAATATAAAAATGACTAAGCAAAGGAAAAGGAACCCAAACATAGATAACTACTATGGTGTAGTTCTAACTAGGTTCATAGTTAGAGCGAGATAGTGAGGTAAAAAGTGATAGTGAGGTAAAAAATTCTTACACCAAACAATAACATCAAATGTTCAGAAGTAAAAAAATGCTATGTGGAAGAATTTTTAAAAAGAATTGAAAAACCAAATAAGAAAGATCAAGGAAAAATCAGAAGAAAAATAAAAGCAATAAAAATATATGAATAGACAGTTAGATCCAAAATCTGACCAAAGAAAATAACTCTGAAAACTATAATTGGGCAAGGGGAAATGAATGAGGTTATAACACTAAGAAATAATGAAACTGGATGAGGGAGGAGCCAACATGGCTGCATAGAAGGAGCAAGGATCAGCAGCTCTGGCACGGCCACCTTAAATTCACATAAAACAACAAATTTTACGGCTCCAAAATCCATGGAACTGCAGAAAACATGTCTCCTGCTGAAGGCAGTTCAACAGGAGGGACCCATCACAGCAGGTTTGGAGCCAAGACCAGTCTAGCCCCAAAAACCAAGGCCTGACCCCAGGGCAGTGGGGAGAAGCCGCAGAGGCAGCCAGAGACATTGTAGTGCTAAAGGCTAAAAAGTGAATCTGAACGAATTCAAGAGCGACAGACGAATTCAAGAGCAACAGAATCCACGGAGAGACTGATTGAGGTGGATTCCCAGCCCAGGAAAGCGCCTACTTAGGTTGGGGTAAGAAGAACACTGAGCTCAAGGAAGCCGAGCCAGCATGGAGCAGAGAGCAGAGAAGAGTGGACTGAGAGAAAAAGCTCCAGCCAGACATCGAGAAGACTCACCCAGCCTAAGAGACTTCCAGGCAGTTCACCAGAGGGCAGAGGAGCATCCCGGGAAGGAAAATACTCGTGTGCCATAGCAGGGTCAGCTGATTCTGTGGGGGTAATCTGGATGTTTAAACTTATACACCCATACTTCCAGAAGCCACAATGGAGGAATAAAGTTTAGTGGCTCCTCTAAATCTCTCCCAGACCAAGGAAAGTCTGGAATTAAATGTTCTAATTAGAGTGGAGGCTTGAATCAGGGGAAGCAGCCCCAGGCTGGGGCAGGGTTGAGGGCAGGGAACAGACAGTATGGAATCTAAGCCCAGTAGGGTGGAGCCAGCAAACCCTATCAAGAAAAGCCAAT
>JAQQSW010015893.1:0-11788 GCA_028646575.1 Pseudocheirus occidentalis | reverse complement strand
AGAGGTGGGAAAGAGAGACACAGACAGAGAGAGAGAGAGAGAGGGAGAGAAAGAGAGAGGGACGGAGGGAGGGAGAGAGGGAGAGAGAGGGGGGGAGGGAGGGAGAGAGGGAGAGAGAGAGAGAGGGAGAGAGGGAGGGAGGGAGAGAGGGAGAGAGAGAGGGGGGGAGGGAGGGAGGGAGGAGGAGCAGACATACACAGAAACATCTCATCTGCAGTCCATTAGAGGCTCAGCCATTACTTTGGCCAATATTTTAATATAAAGTACCTAAGTCAATAAGACCTGCAAATATGAATATACTTTATTTAACCTACTTTAGTCAGATGATAAATATTTATTAAGTACCTACTATGTGCTAGGCATTGTGCTAAATACTGACTGGCAATACGAAAAAAGGTAAAAGACAGCCCTTGCTTTCAAGGAGCTCACAGTCTATTGGGAGAGAGAACATGAAAACCAACTATGTGTAAACAATCTATATACAGGAGTAAACTGAAAATAATCAAGAAAGGGGAAGCACCAAGACCAACAAAGATAGGGAAAGACTTGTAGAAAGTGGCATTTTAGCTGAGACTTGAAGGACACCAAGGAGGCACAGATGAGTTTCAGGCATGAGGGACAGCCAGTGAAAAAGTCCAGAGTCAGTTTTCATCAGATCTCCCCTCGCTCTACTTCAGCTTCTCACGCACAAATTACGCCACTGTCTGGTAATAACACAGAACTCCAAGATTTTAGAAAACAGCAGATATGTAAGACAACTGCCAAGTTCTCCAATAACATGTCCCTAGGTGCAACTAGAGACTAAATACCATTGACCTCATCCAGTCTTAAATTTATTAAGATATTATTTCCTTTTTTGACAGATATGTAGTTAAAAAAATCATTAAGTATATCTTACATGCTATATCATCAATTAACAGCTTGTTCCCTAGAGATAATGAGTCCAAATTTTCTTTTCAATTTTATCTAATTTATGGTCACTAGAGTTTTCCCACATCACAGTAAGAGCCCAGTATTTAGAATTCAGCCCTTTCTCTAAATTGTGCTAAATGATTTCTGACAAAGATGACTATAACTCTGCCTGCCTTTAAGGTGAACAATAAAAATTGATTGTAAAGGCACTTAGCAAAAAGCTGAAATGTTATATAAAGGTAAAAATCATAACAGTAATAGGATCCATGCTATCTCACAGAAGCATACTGAAGCAGAGGCATATGCCCTAACCATTTGACCCCTAGAACATTAATTTTTTTTAATGAAAAGAGGGTAGAGAAAGGCTGGAAATAGCTTCTTCTGGCTGTTAACAAAAACTCCCAACAAGAAGTGACAGTACTAGAACTAGCTGCAGTTTCTCCTAGAAATGCCAAGAGGTTTAGCCAGAAGGGACTGTGTTGGTCAATGATTCACCACTGCCAAAATCCTTTCCTTCTCTAATGGAAATCAATGTACCATGAAGAAAATTACATGGCCACTTAGTTCATATTCATTCTCCATAATGCAATAATAACCAGCTAGAGGAAAAAAACCTCCTGAAACAGTGGCCTCTACATTTTTCTCTGTAATACCCTTCTACAAAAAAAAATAATTAAAAGGCTGAAAACATTCCCACATTTTTAGGGAGAACTATTGCATTCAATCATTGTCATCATTATTATTATTATTCAGGTAAGATATGACATGAGAGAAGAGAGGGCAAACTAGAATAGGCAAGGGGCAAGGATAGCAAAGCTAACTTGACTTGATGGCTAGAAATAGACATCTAGCATAAATGGAGAGAAAAGTTTCTACTGTTGCTCAAGAGGGTACTCAGTCTACAGGTGTTCTTATAAAAATGTCTTTGCCACGGTGTAGAAGTAACTCAGAACTTCTTTGTTAGAATACAAGTTCCTGCCTATCCTACCATGTCACAAAGGAGTGAGTTAAGAGGAAAGAACGTAGGAAGTGGAATTTAGAGGACTTTTATTTATTTATTTATTCATGTATTCATTCATTTTCAACATTTTCATCTCGTCTGGTTTATTGAAATAATATTTTTAGTACTTCAATATCTATTTTCACTAAATTAAAAGACTGTATAATCAGTTCCATCTAACTGGTGCATAATCCCATGAATTGTTTCCATCTCTTTCTGTCCTACACATTTGATAATAGAATAAAAATCAGCTGTTGTCTGATATACGGCATAAAAATGTATTACATTTTTCAATTTAGCCTATAGAATTCAGAATTCTTAATCCCAGCTTTTCTGGGTGATGTCAGTGACCTTCAGAAAGTCACTTAACCTCCATAGGCTGCAGTTTATTCATCTATAAAACAGTTTAGATTAAATAATCTGAGGCCCTCTCTAAGTGATAAAAAGCTATAAAAAACAAAAAGCAAAAAAAATCACTAAATTTTCCATTTAGGCATGTGGGGTTGCTAATTTGCATTGGGGTAAGTCACCAAGACTAATGAAGTCAGGAATTTGGGGAAACTGTTTAATAATATTCATTACAGATTTATTGCTTAAAAGTGATGGGGGAAGGGAAAGCATGATGAATAAGGTGATGATTCTCTGCAGTTAGAGAATATTCTGAAGTAACCAAAAATGTCTCTCTAAACATCCAATCAAACATGCCTATAAATCATTTTCTATGGCCTCATGGCTTTCTGTGAAGCTGCTCAATTAATTTCCAAAGGAGTGGTGGGCCATAACTGATATGTGTATGCATATATGTGGGGTTTTAAAATAAAGTTTGCAAAGTACATAAATCTCACTTAAGCCTTCCAACAACCCTATGAACCTTTAGAGTTACTGCTTTCTCCAACTGTATAGGTGAAGAAACCAAGGCCAAAACAGGAATCAACAAAGTCACACAGATAGTTAAGTGGCAAACCCAGGATCCAAAACAAGATGCTCTGACTCCAAATTTATTTCTTCTCTTTTTGCCCATTTTCTCCAAACATGTTTATTGACCACTTTCTAAACTACTTAAAAGGTGTTAAATCTGACATTTACAGTTTCTCTTTTTCTTACAACTCCTGCCATGCATCTGCCCTTTATTACATCAATGTCTTCACAGAAGTTTTTAACCCATTAGATTATGCAAATTATTGCTTTTATATACATATTTGTACATTTATATTGTACAGGGCCGCATACTGCAATGCTAACTTCTACCTCTAAAAACTTTCTACTCTTACCCTCCCTTCTGATCTTGCCTCATGAGATGCTTCTGAACCCCTAATATCTATATAGAGAAAACACTATTCTTTAGAAAATTACTATGTTACTAACAGAAGAGTTATTTGTAAATTTGAGGTCTTTTTGACCAGATGGGAAATGATCACATTAATGCAGTGTTTATGGGGCTATGGAATTGGTCCAATCATTCCAGAGAGTAATTTGGAACTAAGCCCCGAAGTCACTAGACCATACATACCCTTTCTGACCAAGCAATACCAAATACTAGATCTATTCCCAAAGAAATCAAAAGAATTAGGGAAAGGTGTTAATATATGCAAATTAATGCAGTTCTTTCTGAAGTGCCAGAAAACTAGAGATTAGGTGGGATGTCTAAACAAACTATGGTATATGAATATGATGTCTCCATAAAACAGAATTTTTAAAATGGATTCAGAGAAAAGGGGGAAGGCTTGTATGAAAGGATGGAGAAGGAAGGTGAAACAGGAAAACAATTTTACAAATACAGATTTGTTTTAAAAAATTAAAGACAAGAATGCAACAAATAACCATAAACCTAAGTACCTATGCTAAAACATACTATTCACCTCCTAAGTAACTCAAGATACTTGATGGGAAATATATTTTTGGATGTGGTGGCTGTAAAAGCTATATGCTGAAGTTATTACTTATAACAAAAGCAAGCTCTACATAGGGGTTTTACAATTTCATATACAATCCCCTGTTATATATAGCAATATTTGTTTTACATAGTGTTTTTATAAGAAAAATAACAACCCAAACTAACAAATGAGTCATCCTCCATTTGCACCAGCTACATAAAAGAAAGTATATTTATTCACAAGCCTCTAATCTACTCTATCCTCCTACACCCCTTTCCTCCAAGTTTTTTCCTGTCTTAGTCTTTTCTGTTTCACCACTCTGCTTCAGACCCCTTATGTTCTTCTAATTTATAGCATCTGAGTAGAACAATCTTCCACTTCGTATCAGCTGAATCCTCTCATTCCACTCACAGATTCACTTAATGTTAGTGCTGGAAGGAACTACAGAGATGGCCTATACAAACCTCTTCATTTTATTCATAAAGAAACTAAAATTCAAAAGGCAGAAGTGATTTTCAGGGGGTCTGTGAAGTTGGATGGGGCAAAAGATTACATCTTTAATTTCATGAACCAATCCTAGGTGAAATTCATAATTTCTTTCAATTATGATTTTTTTAAATGCCCAAAAGGGGTCTATAGATTTCACCAGACTGCCAAGGGGGTCTATGGCACAAAAAAGGTTAAAATCCCCTATTTTAGAATGTTACCTAGGATACTAGCTAGTGTATGTCAGAGGTTAAGAACTAAACCTAGATCAAGCTCAGCACAAATACCACCTCCTCCATAAGGCTCTTCCCGACCCCTTCTTCCTCACTTGCCAATAATATTCTCCCATTATCTTGTATACTTATTGTACATATATATGTGTGTGTATATATATATATATGTGTGTGTATATATATGTGTGTATATATACACATACACACACACACACACACACACATATATATCAGTACATTGTGACTCAGAAAAAATACAAGTTTCTTTTGGAGAGAGAATGCTTTTTTTAAAAAAAATCCCATTAATAGTTCCTAGGACATAGTACATTACTGAGTCCAAGCCAACTCCATACAGACATAAAAAATAAAAAGCAAAAAGAGTGCACTTTGATTTAAAAAAAAACCTACAGACCATTGAGTGAGTAATATCAATTTCTCAATACCACTTATGAACTGCTCACTATGTGCCAGGCACTGTGCTAGGGATATAAAGGCATATGTGTGTATACATACATACATATATATACATACACACATATGGTGTTTCAAAAGTCTTAGGACAATGTTAAGCACTCTCCTCACCAGCAATATTCTCTCTCTCTTCTAATATATGTAATCTAATATTAACTGAAGTTTGTTATATAGGCATATATATATTTATGTATACATATATGTATATGTAATATGTGGATATATGATGTGGTGAGGTGGTTCCAGCCATAAGATCATGTCTCTGGAAGCCTCTCAATTTTTTGGTAGGCCCCTATCCTGTGAAAAAAATTCTCTTGCTGTAGAACACATTCTCTTTTCAGAACAGAGCCGGTGCCTCACCCAAGGATTTCTGCTCCTGGCTGGTTCAAGGACTCTTCCTCCTGCCAGATCCTCAAGGCCCATGTCTCTAACAGTTCCTTCAATGTCTGGTACACTCCCTACATTTTCCCATTTATAGCTCCCAAAGACACCTGGACCCTCAGATTACCTAATTAGTATCCCTAGCATTCCTTTCCCAAGCCCCTTTTCCATATAAACCCCAGCACCATCCTCAATCTCTTGCAGGTTCCCATAAGTCCAGACCTTTGCCCACATTTGCTAAAGCATTACAATAAACTGCCACTTGATTAAGACAAGGTTTGAGTGTGTGAATTCATTCCAGGCAACTCTGCCTTGGCATTTTTGGGGATCCCAGCACCCCAAAACCTTATTATATAATACAATGTATATGTTTATGTATGCATAAATATATATTATGTAATACTCATGTGAGTATCCCATAGGATATCCCAAAAATCTTAGTGCAACTTTAAGCTATATATAAAATTTAACAATATTATAAATATTTAGTGAGTGTTACAAAAATCCTACTACAGCTTTAAGCTTTATAGCTTAAAAATGCAGTAAGATGCATATGATAAATATACAATATAATGTAAATATATAATCATGTAGTATGCACATGTAGTACCTATACCACATATAGTTTATGTGTCTACAGAAGTCCATGAATCCCTGCTACCCAGCATGGTGTCTGGAACTAGTGGGCAATTAAGAGTCCCTGCCTTCAAGGAAGTTACCAAAAACTTCCCAGACTCTCAGCTAATGTGTGAAACTCAAATCAGAAGCCTCTCCATCCTACAAGTGACTTCACGATCAATGTGAGAACTTGAGGCATCCAAGAGAACATACCCCATCCCATGTTCACATACAAGTCGGGGATTTGCTGACCCCTGAGGTCCTTAGGGGCCAAGAATCATAGATTTCGGATTGGGAGATACCGCAGAGGGACTCAGATTAATCTAACTCCTTTGTTTTGACAGTTGGGAACCTGAGGTCCAGAGAAGGGAAAGGACTTACCCAAGGTCACAAAGGGAGCTCACAGCATGAGATGAGGGATTTGAACCCGGACACTTTTCCTTCCAATTCTGGAATCCTATGAAATCTAGGAACTAACTCAGTTAAGTCAATGCCCCTGAGGGAAGGAAGCAGCTCCGTATGTCCACCCACCCCTATATCTGATATCCTTCTTGCAGCCTCGAGGGGGCGCACTGTATTAGGTCCACATGGAGGTACAAACTATGCATTTATTGAGGCGCTTGGGGGGGGATGGAGGAAAAACAAACTCAGATTGCTATTTATTCCTCACCTACCTCTTCTATAGTTGTAGAAGCGGGCCGGAACTCTTAAGAAAGAGAAGCAAGCGCTCCCTCCTGCTGCTAGATTAGGAGTCTGAGGAGACCATAAAGGTGGAGGAGCAAGGACAGCAAGATCCCGCTAGGGAAAATCAGAGCCTGGGTCCCAAGGTCTTAGCCTGTGAAGGGGGAGAAACAGACGAACTACAACTCCCAAGATTCCCTGGGGACCATCTTTTACTGATTGGCTGGTAAGTCTGAAAAACGACTATGTTTGCCAATCGATGGAGGTTTCCACGCATACTACCAACAAGGACCAATGGTAGGAAAGAAGTACCCAAGCATTCCAATTGCCCTCCTGCCCTCAGGCGCCTCAGCTAAATTGTTGGGATTGTCGTGTCCTAATGGATTTTAAAACACCTGAAAGTGTTTTTGTAGAGCAAGTTACTCACGCTAATCTCGTGGTTTCTGTTGTGCGTGAAACCGAGTTTCTCGGATACATCAGCTCCAGCTTGTAAACTCACTGGGAGAACCAAGTAATTAATGCTATTCCAGGGCAATAACATGCGTGGTAGCCAATGAAAAGTCTTAAGGGATGCAGTGTCTAGGTTGCAAATGAATAAGATTGTAACTTTAGAGCTGAATGGGGCCTTATGGGAGGTTGTTGCGTCCAATTCCAAATTTTACAAATGAACTCTCTGCCTCTCTCTCCTCCCCCCCCCCCCAACTATTGGGAGCTCCTTGAGGGTAAAAACACCTTGCTCTACCCTGCTCTGTTATACATTAATAGGTACCTAGGAAAGCCTAGCATAATATTGGGTATATATTAACCCTTAATAAGGACTTCAGTTAAATTGAACTACTAGCAGGTTTCTAAGAGCTTCTTTCAAGCTGTAATACCTAAATTGGCCTTATTTTTTTTTATTAGAAGCAATGAGATAAGATCCTCAAAGATTTATTTCTTTTAAATATGTTAAATAGTGGTCTTTTAGTCTTGTTTTAATCGTTAATAAGACTTTGTGATTTAATTCTTGATTCACAAACCCATTTCTTCATAGATAATGTGAAAGGTTCAGTCTGCTGAGGTTGAATTGGCATAAATTTCAAATGAGTAGAGCTTGGAACTAATATATTCTCACAATATTTGCTAATCCAATTTCATAAGCAGCTTATCTTTTCCATGTACAGACTGCATTCTAAGAAGTTTAAAGTCCCCACCATCACTCCATCATGATGAGGATATAGTATTTAAAAGTATAGATGAGGATGAACGCACTTAGCTATTTGAAGTTTTTCTTAGTTTCATAGTAGTGTAGCAAAAGGAGACCTAAAGTCGAATTCAGCCTTGTGGATTGTATTAATTCTCTACACAGTTAAAATATAGAACTGGAGAAGGCCTCTGAGATCATCTGCTATAACCTTTTTGTTTTAAAAGTGAAGAACCTGGCCTCAGACTCTAACTAGCTGTGTGACCCTGAGAAAGTTATTCATCTACCTTTGCCTCAGTTCCTTATCTATAAAGAGCTGAAGAAGGAAATGACAAACAATTCCAGTATCTTTGTCAAGAAAATCCCAAATGGGGTAACAAAGTCAGACAACACAACTGAAATTGACTGAACAATCACAAACCTGAAACCCAAAGAGGTAATTTGCCAAAGGTCAGAGAGGACTAACGGTAGAATCCAGGTGTTGGGACTGGCAGGTCAAAAATCTGTTTACTATATTCTATAGTCTTTTCTCTGCCATTAGTTAAACAAAGCTATTTCACCTTTTGACCTCAATTTTTTTCATCTAAGAATGAAGGAATTAAAAGTAGATGAATTCTAAGGATTCTTCCAACTCAAAATTTCTGTGATCCTAGCAAAAGCTTCATTTTTGTGACTATGATTCCAAATGATATTATAGGATTTTAGGAGCAGGAGGTACTTTAAAAGTTCCCTACACCAACCCCTCTTCTTACAAATAAAGGCATCAAGAAAAAGAGAGATTAAGTGAATTCCTCAAGGAGTAAATAGCAGGCCAAGATTCAAACTCACGTTCTTCCTCTAGGCTTGAATGTATTTCCATATGTGTAGATATAGGAATAAGTTGTGGCTTAATGTTACTGTTTGTGCCAAGAGATAAGGAATGGTAAGTGATATTATACAAGAAAAGTATATCTAATGGACTTATAGGGGAACAGGAATGACAGTCCCACAGAATGAGAAGGTGTGAATGCAGTTGTACCTTTTGAGGGATCTCTCACATCACTAAGATCTAGGATCCACTAAAATATTTAGTTATCTTTGTTCATTTTGGTGCTTCTTAGAAAATATTCTTAGTAACTGAAATGGTCAAAAATGGCTATACACACATGCACCTACTGATGAGCTTTTAGGAATCCGTATTTATCCACTGAACTAAATTGTAGGTGTTTTAGAAGAAAATATTTAGATAACTGGGGGAAAACTTCAAAATTCAGAAGGCTACACATATTTTTGCTGATTTCATTTTAGAGCTAAATTGAAATGGGAAAGGGGAAATCACACACTTACCTAGAAGAAAAATATGAATCAATACCAAAAATAATTTATCTTAGCTTATGTTAAACAGTCTCAGATTTTTTAAAAGGGAAGAAATCCAGAATTATTGGTTAGTTTTAGATGAACTATAAAAAAACTCTTTAAAGCATAGAGCACCAGGATCATAAATTGAAAAATTAGTATATATCCTATAGCCTACAACCCTTCACTCTGGGTTTACATTGCCTGGGTGAAACTTTGGAGCAGCCTCCTAAAATTTTTAACTCTGGACTGTTTTGCTCTCACTCAAAGTTGCCTCTGGAAAATCTCCGAATACCAGAAAACTTATATCTGGATTTTGCTGAATGAGGGTAAGAAGGACCCAAGCTCATATAAAATCATTCTAAGTAATAGTATATAATGGTTATTCTGCAGAAAACACATTAAAAGGATTCACAGTAGCTTGTAAATAATCAGTGCAATTCCTTTTTCTCTACAAAAAGTTTCAAGTTCCCTTTGGAGCCTTCTACAATCTAGTACAACCTGGTGGTTTCATCTCCCCATAAAAGGGGAACAAATGAAATTGATAGACAGATTATCTGCTTCTCATCACTTCCAATATATTCAAATAACTCACTGGGATAACAAAAGGAAAAGTTCTCATCTGCTCCCTCATGCCTTCGCTTATTCCCTTTTTGCTGAAATAACTGGAAACTACATACACGTTCTTTTTTTTTTGGTAGTTTTTACCTATTTCTTTTTTTTAGATTAACTTTTCTTTATTTTTAGTTTACATCATTCATTTCCACAAGATTTTGAGTCATGAATTTTCTCCCCATCTTTTCCCTACCCACCACCCCAAAACAGTGATCGTTCTGTATGCCCCATCCCCCAATCTGCCCTCTCCTATATCGTCCCCCATCACCCCTCTGACTTTCTGGCAGGGCAAGATGGATCTCCCTATCGTAGTGCCTGTATATCATATTTCCCAGATGCATGTAAATAATAATAAAAATAATAATTATAACTATATATATTAACATTTGATTTTAGAACTTTAAATTCTAGATTCTTTCCCTTCCTCTGTCAACACCCACCCCCACTGGAAAGACAAGCAATTCATTATAGGCCATATATGTGTAGTTACACAGAACATCTCCACAATGACTATATTGTGAAAGACAAACTATATTTCCCTCCTTGCTATGCCTCCCTCTACTTGTTCTATTCTCTACCTTGTCCCTGTCCCCTTACAGAAGTGAGTACTTCTAACAACCGTCCCCTCCAACTTGCCCTCCCCTCCATCATCCCCCCTCTCATCCTCTTCCCCACTACTCTCCCATAGGCCAAGATACCCAATTTAGAGTGTATGTCATTCCTTCCGTACGCCAAATTCAATGAGAGTAAGGTTGATCCATTCCCTTTTGCCTTCCTGTTCTTCCCTTCCATTGTAACAGTTATCCCTTGCCTCTTCTATATGAGATGATTAACCCCATTCTGTCTTCCCCTGTCTCCTCCCTTTCTGTTCCTCTCCCACCTCTCAATTTTACCTTTTAAAATATCATACCTTCCTATTGAATTGATCCTGTGCCCTCTGTCTATATACACCTCTACATATATATAGACACAATTACATATGTATTTGTATGTATATATGCCCTCCTATTAGACATATGTGTATGTATACATACATATACATTTATATTCCCTTCACCTATCCTCATACTAAGAAAAGTTACATAGGCTACAATTATCATTTTTCCAGGTTGGCATGTAGATAGTTCAACTTTGATAAGTGCGTTATGATTTCTTTTCCATGTTTACCATCTCATGCTTCTTGTATTTGAATGTCAGTTTTTCTATTCAGTTCTGGTTTTTTCCTCAAGAATGCTTGAAAGTCCTTCACCTCGTGGAATGACCATATTTTTCCCTGTAACATTATACTCAGTTTTGCTGGGTAGGTGATTCTTGGTTTTAATCCTAGCTCCCTTGATCTCCAGAATATCATATTTCCGGCCCTTCAATACCTTAATGTAGAAGCTGCAAGATCCTGGGTTATCCTGATTTTGTTTGTACAATATTCCAATTGTTTCTTCTTGGCAGTTTATAATATTTTCTCCTTGATCTGGAAACTCCAGAACCTGGCTATAACATTCCTAATTTTCTTTTTGGGATCCCTTTCAAGATGTCATTGGTGAATTCTTTCAAGTTCTATTTTGCCCTCTGGTTCTAAAATATCAGGGCAATTTTCCTTGAGAATTTCTTGAAGGATGATTTCTAAGTTCTTTTTTTTTATTATGGCTTTCAAGTAGTCCAGTAATTTTTAGATTGTCTCTTCTGGATCTATTTTCCAGGTCAGTGTTTTTTTTCAAGGAGATATTTCCCATTGCCTTCTATTTTTCATTTGTTTGGATCTGTTTAATAGTATCTTGATTTCTCATAAAGTCATTTGTTTCCATTTGCTCCACTCTAATTCTGATGGAATTATTCTCTTCAGTGAACTTTTGAGATTCTTTTTCCATCTGGCAAATTTGACTTTTTAAGGCATTTTTCTCCTCATTGGCTTTTTGGTCCTCTTTTGCCATTTGAGTTCATCTATTTTTAAGGTATTATTTTCTTCAATGAGGTTGTTAACTCTCTTTTCATGATTTTCTTA
>JAQQSW010015892.1:0-11788 GCA_028646575.1 Pseudocheirus occidentalis | reverse complement strand
AGAGGACTTTCAAGCATTCTTGATGAAAAAAACACTTTCTTGAGAACTGCCACCTGAAGCTGCCAAGGACTGAGGAGGTATAGTGGTGATGCCAATATTTTGTCTGTTTTGATTTTGTTTTGCCAGATTCATCTGCTGGTGAAGGACAGTGCTGTTGTTGCAGGGGTCCTAGAACCTTGCTGTTGGTTCAGAAGTCCTGAAGAAGGATTTTCTTGTTGTATATGTACAGAAATCCTGGAAGAGGGTCTTGCTGATGTTTTCAGGGGTTCTGGGACCATTCTGTAGGCAGAGAGTGGATTGATGAGGACACTGGCAATGTACATTGTGGCTTTGTTAAGCTTTGTCTCCCCAGCAATAGAGAGATTTCTGAGAACTTGCCTCATGTCAAGACGAAGACAAGACCTCTCCTTGGGTATTAAATACTGTAATGATATCTTAACTTTGTAGCTTAAGAGTGGGTGGCCTTTTGTGCTCTCCACTGCCCCTTTTGAGAAAAGTGCTTGACATTAATGGATGGTATTATAATACAGTTGTGATCCAAGGGTGGGAAACTTTTGACTTTTTGTGCTCTGTGACTGACCAAATGAATGTACTTTGTTTATGATTGGAAACTAATCTCCATTTCAGAAGAAAGACTATGTTGACTGACTAAATGAATGAACTGCCCAGGGGTGCAGTATTTAAACCTTGGTACTTTGCAACTCAGTTGAGGACTTCCTAAATTATTGAGTTATGCTATATTTTGATTTTCTGTGAATGTTTTACTTTAATCTGTTGCTGAATAAATGGAGTTTGCTATGCCCATAATCTGAACCTGGAAGTTGCTTTTGCTTGGTGTTACACATATAGATATCTACATATGAGTGTGTTTTACATAGATAGTAAACATAGGAGAACACAAGGAGAGGTCAAAAACTGTGCACACTCAAAATTAGACAACCAAAAGACAATTTTAGGGTTATTTTATAAAAAGTCCAAAACCAATAATAAGATGTTTAAAAATATCAAATATGCAATACTCATGGTAGTTATACTTTAATTATCAAAAATAGATTTACATACTTCTTAATGGGAACAAAAAAGGAAAAAGGAGTCAAGTTTATTTTTTCAGACAAATAGCAATTTTCTAGAATAAATGATTCTGGAACAAGAAAGGATAATGTACTGAAGCTAACACAAAGAGGTTAACAGTTACCTGTAATACTCTCCTCATCTTGCAGTACTTGAAACTGATAATCAACAGCACTTTTTTTAAACTGTCTTCATCAAAAAAAAATTCTCTTGCTTCCCTGTTTTTTTTTGTTTCTAGCATTAACTTTTTATCCTTTTTCATTGTACTGTCTTTGCTCTCCTCAGTCTCATCCACCTTCAGGGTTTTGACTATAATCTGTATTTAGACAACTTTAAATTTATATCTCCAGTATCAGTATTTCTCCCAGATTTGTACCTATGTTTCTAGTTGACCTTTGAGTATTACCATTTGGAAGTCTCTAGGACCTCAGATTCCACCTGTCCAAATACTAGCTCATGATCTCCTTCTGCAAATAAGCTCTTGAATGCGACTTTTTGTTTCTTCTGATGAGAAAAATTCATGTTACAAAGTCATTTAAGAGATTTTCCTAAAATTCCCAATCTGGCTGCACAATCTCTTCATTGCCACCTTCATTTCTTTGTTCCTGAATGTGTAGATGACTGGATTCATAAAAGGAGTAAGAACTGCATCAAAAATGGCAAGAAACTTATCCAAATGGGACGTGGGGTGTGGCCATGTATAAACAAAGATCAATGGACCAAAAAACAAAACCACCACAGTGATATGAGCTGATAGAGTGGAGAGAGCCTTGGAAGAACCACCTGAAGAATGCTTCTGAACAGTCACCAGGATGAAAATGCAGGAGATAACCAAGATGAAGAAAGAGCCCAAGGAAATGAAACCACTGTTGGCAGTGACCATGAATTCCAGTCTATATGTGTCTGTGCAAGCAAGTTTGATGAACCGAGGAAGGTCACAATAAAAGCTGTCCAATTCATTAGGGCCACAAAATGGCAGATTAACAACAAAAGCCAGTTGGACCACTGAGTGGATGAAGCCAATGGTCCAAGCAATCACCAAGAACACAGTGCACATTCTTGGACTCATAATAGACAGATAATGGAGAGGTTTACATATAGCTACATATCTGTCAAAGGCCATGGCTATAAGCAGCACCATCTCAACACCACCAATCAAGTGAATAAAGAACATCTGGGTGATGCAGCCAGAGAATGAAATAACTTTGTGCTTTTTGAAAAGGTCACATATCATCTTGGGGGAAGTGACTGAGGAAACTCCCAAGTCAATGAATGAGAGGTTGGCCAACAAAAAGTACATGGGAGAGTGTAAGTGAGGGTCGAAAGTCACTGTGAGCACAATGAGTTTCCCAGCATGCTCGCCACATAAAATATAGAGGAGAAAACAAAGAGGAAAAGCTGGATATACCAAGAATTGGAGAGTCCCAAGAACACAAACTCAGACACCACAGTATAATTGACTCTGCTCATTGTCTTTGCAGCACTGCCTCTGTAGCCACCTTAAGAAAGAGAATAAAGAGAGAATCCAAATTACTGGGAATAATATTAATCTTCCAGATTTCAATTCAACAAATAGCAAATATCTACTCTGTGTGATGCATAAGCATTATACATTCTAGAAACCCAGTGTTACCTCACCATTTCACAGCAAAATAGTGACTGCTTATTCTATGACTACATGAATCCTGGAGGTCACTGCCAAAGAGCACTGTTTTTAAGTACAGTATGGCCTCCTATATCATTTCTCCAGCTCTTGTCTGAGAGAACTGGGCAAGAACAGAGGTAAAACTGATACATACAAGAAGGATTTGGAGGAACAGGTGGGGCAATGAACTAGAACAGAATGTGAGAAGGAGGATTAAATGAGCGTTTTCATTTCAGTCTGTACTTGATATCTCTTGTAATTTACCTAAACTGTCTGAGTTTCTGTTTTCTCACATGTCAAACTGGGATAATGCCATCTGCATATCCATCATAAAGCATTGTGAGGAACAAATGAACATTTTATGATGGGTGTAGCATGTGGGCATGGCCCCTAGAGTCCCTTATTCTCTCTGTCCTCTCTCTGGGTAGGATTACTTGTCCAACCTACATTCATGCTGTCAAGATGGAAGTCCCCAGAGAAGGTAGTCATACCTTCTGTTGCTATAACTCTCAGGTCCCAGGGACAACACTGATCGGGGGAGATACACTCCTCTTATTCCTGCTAACAACTGTAGTTCCAGAGATGCAACTATTATGCTTCTGTTTAACAAATCACCCAATATGACAGTATTAACTCAATCAAAAACATTTATTAAACAGAAGACAAGTCAAGAATAATTAATAATAATAACATAGCATTAATAACAGCAATAATATTGCCAATAGCAATATGCCAGGCACTGTGCTAGACACTTTTCATAAAAATTAATCTTATCCTCACAACAACCCTGGAAGACAAATGGTATTGATGGAATCCTAATAAAGCTGCTCCCAGTCCCAACATCCTGACTTCCTTATGAGCCCCACTGAACAGCAAGTATATCCTGATTTAACAACATGATCTGACTTTGACCATACCTCAGGCCCCAAGACTCAGTATAGGCACTGCCCCCTAGTGAGCCACTGCCCCCACACTCAATATAGACACTGCCCTTAGCTAGCCACTGCTCCCAGATCAAATTCACATATTTGAACAAGTGTATTCTTGTACTCAACCACAATCACATCATCCATTTAGCCCAAGACAGGACCACAATACCTAATTATCCATCTTGACGTAACAGGACCACAATAGCTAGCCAATCAGAAAACAGTACAACCAGGATATTTGATAACCAAACTGTGGAGGGGACCCCTCCTTTATTACTTAATCCCTTAACAAACCCCTACTACCTTTTAAATATTCATAATTTCTGTTGTGTAATCAGCATCATTACACTAAAAAATTGGCTGTGTTGTCTTACTAAGTTGGTGGTTTTTCTCAGAACCAAATCTGCTTCTAAGGGACATCAATCCTCAATAAATGCCCATATTCAGATTAGAGGTAGCCTGACTCTGTGAATTCATTCAAGACAACTCCCACAACACACCATTAAACCACAACACTATTATTAACCATATTTCAGTTGAAGAAACTGAGGTAAACAGAAGTTAAATACCTTTCCTAGAGACACACAGCTAATAAATTTCTTAAGCAGTATTTAAACTAAAGTCTTCTGACTCCAGGATGAACATGTTATCCACTGTGCCACCCAGCTCCCTCTACATTCTGCCCATAAGTTGAAAACACATCCCACCAATGTACAACAATATCTGTGGGAGAAAGTTGTGATGCACTTATAAATCCACAGCATTAAGGAACATAAAGAGGGAATATGTTGCCAGGGAAACTCAGATCTCTGGACCATTGAGCCTTAATGTTGCTGCCTTTGCAAAGATTGTACAGCAGTCACGTAGTGACTTGGGTCTCCAGATTGAAGATACTGAGGTTCATTTCCCTACCGAATAATAAATCATCTGAGGTACTGAAACATTGTGAGCCTCTTGTAGCAAAACAGAAACCATAAGTCTGACAGATTAAGAGGCTTTCCATATATGCTCCTTTGGCTGGCCACTTCCCCTGTGCCTGAGATTTTCACAGCTTTTCTTGGTCAACTCTCTGGACTGGTCTATGAAAGGTTTTCTGTTGTAGAAAGGTAATATAAGAAAAAGTAGAGATAGAACCTTTCCCCTTTTATCATCTGTATTAAGCAGCAAAGGTTTTCATCCATCAGCCTTCAGCAGCAAATTTTTTTTCCTCCAATTGTGTCTTCCAATTAATAGCTCTCTTCTGAACCCTAAGCTCAGCTTAGCAACCAATGACAAGGCACTCTCTGAGGTGTTCCTGTAGCTCAGTCTAGCAGCAACCACACTGGCACACCTTGGAAGGCTGCTAACACAAGTTCTTAGATCTGCTTTACTATGAAAGAGAGCTGTTTAAGGGGTCAACAATCTTTTTTTAATTATATCCACTAGTTTAGGGGGAAAGTCAGCACCCTGAACATCAAAGAAAATACAAGCAGAGAAATAAGGACCCACAGATAGGGCTTCTAACTGAGAAATTAGCACAGATCAACCAAGAGATCCAACTGTTTGACCAAGGCAATACATATGCAGTTACCAGACAGAAAAACATCTGGGTTTTTCAAGCCAGGAGGCTCCTTAATGGCTACTCAGAGTCTCATCTGGTCAAATCACAAGAACACTCTTCCAGTGAGTGAGCTCCAAAGCAAAACCTCACCTCAGAGTATATATACCTTTCTTCAGAGCCAGAGTGCATCACAACCCTCAAGACCCACTGCCTAATTAGAAATTAGCAAGACGTGTTAAAAACCTTCCTTCAAGCAAGCTTCCCTTAATGCGCTCCACTTGAAGCCTATTAATGGAAAGGGAAGCTCTTATATCTCATTAACATTACACCCAGCTCTGAAGTCCCTTTCTGGACCCAATTCTAACAACCCTTCTCAGACTCACTGAAAGATGTGGTCTTGATCAATGTTATTTCTCCAAATGACAGACTCTTACAAAATAACTGAACTCTATCTTATGATTTAAAGACAGCCACATATCTGCTAGTCACATCACAAACAGGCAATATGCAGTTGGTTTATAAAATAGTTCTAGTTACAGAGAATTCACCAAATGATGGAAAATAGGACATTTTGATCATCAATATTCTGAATCTCATCTCTATGGGACTGTTTCTTTCAATGTTTCCCAAATGACTATCATTAAATCTGCCCATTTTTCTATCAATAAAACTGTCCTAAATAGAAATGGGAGTCATCTTACACACATAAAATGCTTTATAACTAGGAACATTATGTAAAATGTGAGCTATTATTGTTTTCGTTGTTACTGATATTTTGCACCGTTGGTTTATACAAGGATGTGGGGAAAAAAATACCTATTTTAATCTAACACTTATAGTTTAGCCAAGGGATTGTGAGATTATTTAGAATCATGGTACAAGGAAGTATAGGGAATGGTGTGACAGAAGGAGAGCCAAGAATACAAGTGGGAGAAGATATGAGCAGTTCAGAGAATAAGAATAAGAACTATTTTTCATCATTTTTGTTCTTCTACTCCAGATTTTTCACAGTGTCTTGACATCTTTAACACTGAAGATCCCCTCTATAGAAACTGATGACACCTAGGATCTCAGTGTCATTATTTCTCAACCACATCAAATCCAACAAACTTCTTTACATCTCACTTCAACTTCACACTACTGTGGTCCCACTTTATAATTGACAGTCACAAGAAGTGTGCCACCTCAAAGATTCTGAACTCCAAATTTCCACCTTCCAATTACAATCTCCTCCCTTGGTAAATTTAACACTTTCTCATTCCCCTGAAACTTTTTCTTCACACTCTTTGTTGCCCACTCTTATCCAAGTTCAAATTCTTTTTCTGACTTTACTTGCCAATGTACTCAGTCTTAATACCACAGCATGCTGCTTCAGTGATTCATTAGCCACAACTCTAGAATCCCCAGACCTCATATCATGTTCAAGGAGTTAATTTTTAACTGTATCTTCTCCATCATCTAACCATTCCTACTTTCATACTGTTAAGAACACATCACATAGGAGAAAATTACAAAAATCAGTCTGGTTTCTTCCTGAGAAATTTTTTATGCATAATCTCAATTGAACCCTCAGTGTTGCTACACTATTCTTCTATGAAAATCCCATTGATTTCCTAGTTGATTCACGCAAAAAAAATTACCATTACAAAACTTTTCTTATTTCCTCACCTTCTAGCCCTACACACTTCATCAGTCTCAACTCCACACTCAGTCAATAAGCATTTAAGTGTGTTCTGTATTATAGGCATTATGCTAAGAGCTGGGGAAACAAAGAAATGCAAAGGACAGTTCCTGTCCTCAAGAAGCTCAGATTCTAATAGAGGAGAGAATATGTAAACAGCTGCATACAAGCAACATATGTATGGGATAAATGGGAAATAATCAACAGAGGGAAGGCATTAGAATTAATAGAGATTGAGAAAGGCTTTCTGGAAGCTGAAGGAGATGAGGATGGATAATATTTCAGGCATAGGACAAAGCCAGAAAAAATGCCCAGGGCCAAGAGATGGAGTATCTTGTTAAAAGGGACAAACAAAGAAGCCAGTGTCACTGAGCCAAAGAGTGGGGACTAGGGGCAGGATGCAGGAGGAATATTGCAGGCAGTAAATATAGAGTTTATTGACTGGTAGGGAAGGGGTAACAGTTAGATCTAGAGACACAATGGAGGATAGACTGGAGTGAGGAGAGACTTGTGATAGGCAAACCAACTAGCAATCTATTGCAATAATCCAGGCATGAGAAGATGAGAGCCTGTACCAGGGTGATGGTGCTTTCAGAGGAACAAAGGATGGCACATTCAAGAGATACTGAAAAGGTGAAATAGACAACAGATTAAATATGGGAATGAGGCTCAGAGATAGTGAAGAGTCAAGGATGACACCTAGGTTGCAGGCCTTTGGGGATTAGGATAAAAAAGGGGCCCTCAACAATAACAGGGAAGTTTGGAAAGGGAGATGTTTTGGAAGGAAAGATAATGAGTTCAGTTCTGGACATGTTGAGTTTAATATGTCTACTGAACATCCAGTCCAAAATGTCTGATAGGAAGTTGGAGATATAAGGCTAGAAATCAGCAAAGAGGTTAGGGCTAGACAGATTTTAGAATCATCAGCATAGAGACATTCATAACAAATTAATTTAGCTACTAAATTTTTAAGAAAACTACTATCATCATGAACCACCTTAAACACCTCAATGCCTGAAAATGTCTCAGTATTTTCATCCATTCATGCCCAACCTCTTCTTCAACTCAAACTCAAATAGATATAGCCTATATTAAATATATATGTATTATATACATATCTATGTGCATATAGCTTTCATGTGGAAAAAGAATAGTGAGAGATATATTCTATATATGTGTGTGTATATATATATGTGTGTGTGTGTGTATGTATATGTGTGTGTATATATGCTAATTTCTTTCTAGTTTGCATTGTATGTTTTTGTGCATGGAGAGAGACAGAGACATGGAGGAGGGAGAAAGAGAGAGAGAGAAAGAGAGAGAGAGAGAGAGAGAGAGAGAGAGAGAAAGAAAGAGAGAGAGAGAGAGAGAGAGATAGTCATAGCTATAAACCATCTCCCATAGTAGATAGCAAGATCCTTAGAGGCAGAGAACAGTGACTTCAATTTGTAACTTCCTCAGCTGCTAAAATATATTAGGTGCTTCCTTAACCTCTCTGTTCCTCAGTTTCCTCATCTTTAAAATTATAATAATGAATTTGATGACTTCTAAGATATCTTCCACTTCTAAATCTATGATCCTATGAACTAATGAAACTAACATGATAAGCAGTTCCCACTGGTAGAGGGTACAAATGATAGTTAAGGAATTTGAATTTTATTTGGTGAACAAGAGGGATCAATTGAAAGTTTTTGAGGAAGGAGGTGACATTATCAAAGTAATGCTTTAGGAAGATAAATCTAGTGGTCAACAAAAATCTCATTATGGTATACAGGACAAATTGCATGGGAGAATGACTAGATAGAGACAAAATGAAAATGTAATGTCAATCATCTGTGTCTAAAGTGATAAGAAACAAAAGTAGGGTGTTGGTAGAAGGTATGAAATGGAAGAAAGAAGGAAAAATACACTGAAGTGTAATAATCAATTTGATCCTATGACCAAATGGAGAAAGATAAGGTGACAGAAGACTGAAACACTTCACTAAGTTTTCAATTCCCAAATATGGAAATAAGTAAGTAATGAGGAGATGATTGGGAATAAGACATAGCAAATGAAAAGTTCATCTTTAGAAAAATTGAACAGGATGATATACCCATAGATTTAGAGCTAGAAGGAACCTTAGATATTATCATTTTATAGATCAAGAAACTGAAAGCCAGAAAGATTGAGTCATATAGATTGTAAGTGGCAGAGTCAGAATTTCAACCCAGGACCTCAAATTTCAAATTCAATACTCTTTTAGATGTAAATGACCATTAAGCACTTTAGAAATGTAGGAAGAAATGTAGTAAATCAACTCCATAGAAAGCAAAAGAAAATTTCAAGAAATAATGCATGATTGATAGAATCAATGTAGGTACAACTTTTAGGTGCAAGTTTTTCTATTAAGCCTCTCTTGTCCTCACTCTCCATTCTAAGTCCACTACTCCGCTAAAATAATAACAGGGATCTCTCTGTGCTTAAAATTCCTCAAAGGCACTATCCAAACTTCTCTCCTGAACTATCCCATTTCCTTTTATCAGAATTATTTGTGCACACAATCTACCCACAAACACACATGCACATCAACTCACATTAGACTGTAAGCTCAACAAAAGCAAAATCTGTGTCCTAGCTATTTTTGTATCTATAGCACATAGTAGGTGCTTAATAAATATTTGAAAAAGTGATTGGAAATGAAGTATACTATTGTGATGTCAATGGTATACTGAAAAAAAGGAAATGTGGGCAATATAGTTCAAAGGTTGAATCTGGTGAAAAGAAGACGTTTTTCAAAAAAAGGAACAAAGAAAAGTCAGAAATGAAAATAGGGGAAATGGAGAGAATATGCATTTACATAGCAACTATTATATGCCAGGCTCTGTGCTAAGCACTTTACAAATATAGTAGCTCTAAAGAGACATCAACCCATTCATTAAAATAGGAGGTCAAGTTATCCACTGCAAATTTGGGAAGATAGAATTAGGAGTGTGAGGAATATGGAAAAGGTTTAGAACAAGATTGGCTAAATCAAAAGAGAATTTTAAGAAATAAAAAAAATTTTGCCAATTAGAAACAAGGGTCTAGTTGACTTTGGATAGCATGAATTTATAGTTAATTCAGTCATCAGGTTTTCATGACCTTCTCCAGCAATATTAGGAATTGTGAAAAAGAGACAAAATAAAATTATAGCAAGAGTCCCCTAGAATTTAGAATTGGCATAACAGGAAGCTGAGGGAGGAACAGACTGTAGTATAATTCAGACTTCAGCATGGACATAATCAAGCATGAATATGTGGCAGGTTAAGGAGCCAAGTCAACACAAAATTGAAATAATCAACTAGGAGAATACGAAAGGGCAGATATATCGATGAAGAAGGGCAGGAACTAAGGGATGGAGACTAGATCTGTGATGTCAATGGTATAGGGAACTTTCAAATGAGGGGATTTCCTCTACCAATGCAAGTCACCACTTTCTCACAACTTATAGTCTTTTTTATTCATTTATTTTATTTTGAATGTAACAAACACCAATAAAATAAAGAATGTACCTAAAATTCTGCAACTTTTAGTCTCAGAGAATTGAGAAGGTAGGTGGTTTGCCCAGGGTCACACAGTCAGTATATGTTAGAGGCAGGACTTGAATCCAGGTTTTCCTGGGTTCAATGCCACTTTTCTTTCCACTATGGGAACTGCCTCTCAAATAAATAACTAGTTCTTCTTTGATTTTGATTCTTACCCTTTAGTCCTAAGACATCTGCTGTCAGAAATTGGGACCTGTTTCACTTTCTAGGTATGTCAATAATTAAAAACCTTCACACTATCTTCCAATTGTCATTCTCAACTCTTGCTGCTTCCCTGCCTTAATTGCATCCTATGCTCTCAGAAGACAAAAGTCCACTCAATTTGTCCTACACAATGAGTAATCCTGTCACCAGAATTATCTTCATATGGGGAACATAGAATACCTGATGGTCAGTCTGTTCTTCATACAGGAAAATTCATTCTCATCTTTCCCACCTACCTGTACTGTCTCTGAATATGATATGGTCCAGAAGCTAAAATCTTAGCCTTTTCTATGTGTAGTGACAAAAACTTCTAAGAGACATATAAAATGCTTCCATAATAAAAAGGAAGCTAATTATCAGCACTAATTATCAGAGGGAAGTGGCCAAATGATGCTACAGAAAATGGGATTGCTAGCCTGCCATTGTTTGGCCAAGAATATTGTCTCTTAGGAATCTGTTTTCCCCCCGGTAACCAAGGGGAAAGGCTATTAATGAAACATAGCTAAAGAAAGATGTAAATGTGAGAAAGCCCCTTTTGATCTTTTCTTGATCTACTTTGAAGCCTTTATTTTATAATATGAATACTGAGGAAATTTTTAAACTTCACATTTTTAATCAAAATCATTCACTCTTCCAACATTGCAATCTGCTTCCTGAACCACTGAAAGAAGAAAATAAATAGAAATTCCAGATTAAATAGAATAATTTTTAAAAACATGGTATAGAACATCAATCAAAATTTCATTAACAGATAAGACGTTCTTACTTTCACTAAAACTAAAATACCCAATGTTAACATCAGACCATCAAAGTTAAAGAAAATACCCATCTGTTAACCATCAAACCATATTATTCTAAGTAACCTTTGAATCTTCCCTTTAGAGAATAACCAAGACCATTCTTTTGGCATTTGCCAGATAATTTAAGAATGATAATTCTCTGGGAATATTAAAACTTGCTGCAGTCTTTCTCTCTTCCCAGTAATAACCCCATGGAGTATCCACCTAGACCAAAATGAAGCCATAAAACCTAGAGCACCACAGATAAGACCTTCAATATCCCCATTGTTAGCCAACCTTGAGTAAATCAGAAAACACTTCATTTTCATTTTTATTATCTTCTTCAACCAGATACTGAGCCTGGAAATTCCAA
>JAQQSW010015891.1:0-11788 GCA_028646575.1 Pseudocheirus occidentalis | reverse complement strand
AACGATAGCATGTATTGTAACAGTCTCCATTTAAACTCTGGTCTTTCTAGATCTTTCTATGAATGTAGACATCTCCTTCCATCCTGAGACTTGTAGAGTTGTCTTATAACTATGTGGCTGAGAAGGGTCCAGCTTGAGACAAGTCTCTCATCCTGTCCGAGTCTCTATTTCTTCATCTGTAAAGTGGGTATGAAAAAATACTTCTTTTGTTTACTTCAAAGTGTTATTAGGGATTGGAGCTTTACCTGTGATTTTACTGATGTGGGGAACTTCTAGGATAGAATAAACAAAAACAGAATAGAATAGTACCCAGTTTACTCCTCTTCTTTTCAATTTACTCCCTGTCCAAATCCTTTCTCCCCATGACAGACCTTCAAATACTTGAATAACGATCATATTGGACAACTCCTCTTGAGCCTCTTCTTTTTCAGGTTAAACATCCCAAGCTCCCATGGTAGAAAATGAAATCCCTTCAGTCATCTTGGCTACCTTCCTCTGGATGCTCTCCAGCTTACTCCAGATGAGTTCTGATGGGTGCAGAGTACAGTGGGACTATTACCTCCCTATTCTTGTCAATTATGCCTCTCTCAACGCACCCCAAAACTGAATTCACTTTTTTAACTGCCACATCACAATACTGACTCATATGGGGATAATAATTAATTAATGTACCAATTCACTTCACAGAGTTCTCAGCATCATACATGTAAAACTAGAAGGACATCCAGTCTATCTCCTTTCATCGGCGAGGGAACTGAGGTCCAGAGAAATTGTGACTTTGCTCAGGATTATATAGATTGCAAGTGGCGGAACTGGGATTTGAACCCAGAGCCCTGACTCCAAAGTCAGTAATCTTTCTACTAGCCACGTTATCTCCCAGTTTTGAGGAATGGTTGCACATAGCAGGAGTTTAATAAACACTTGTTGACTGAGGTAATGGCTTTCAAAAGTGCTTTGTAAACTGCATAGCACTCTATAAATAAAGGATTATTTTTTATTCAGAACTAGTCTGAATCTTTATATATGGAAATAGAATAAACAATCCCCTCTTTTTTTTTAAACTTCCCTCAGGCCAGAACATCTAAATTTTACCCTAGTGGCCTGAAATAACTACCTCATTGACCCCAGACAGAACTAAGAGAAATGGATAAACATGATAAAGAGAGTAATTTAGACTTGATATCAGAGAGAGCTGTCTAACCTGCAGGGGAATGGGCTGCCTTGGGATATGGTGGGTGCACTAGAGGTCGCACAATCATAGCAGAGATTCTTCGGGGGGAAGGCAATAGGAGGGATCAAAAGTGACGGAAATCCTTTTGCTTTTGAGTTTCTGTGGTTCTGTGAAATTACCATGCATTTCATTGATTCCCCATTGGATTTCTGGACTTAATGGAATCATCACAATGTGATCTGTGGTAATCTTCCCCATCAATAGGGTGTTCCTCTTCTTTTGGAATTCTACAGTAAGTCACTGTCCAAGAACTGATGGCTCAGGATAGTAGAATATCTCTTTGTTCCATGTCATGTGTCACAGTGAGGAAGAAGAAGACTTTTGTGGACAAATGTTATATAATTGGGCCATTTCAACCTGGAGAAAATTAAAACTGACTAGAAAAGAGCATTACAAGTGCAAAGGAGCTCCAAGGGAGCTGTGATCTCATCAGTGTGGGTATTTCCTACAGTGATGCAGATAACCCTTACATGACTGCCCATATTTCCCCTTGAGTACACCCCTAAGTGACTGAGGATACCTTTGACCAATAAAGCAAGTGGAATAGTCCTGTAGGATAAAAATGACAAGTACTTAAAATGGCACATTAGGATCCCTAAGATAATAAGAGAATAGGAGTAGTTCATAGTAAATGGATGGAATAATACACAATTATTGGATAAGCATAAAAATAACTCTATATATTGTGCTTTGGGGGTTATAAAGTGCTTTCCAAACATCATTTCATATGAGTCTCACAATAACTCTATAGGATTATTATTCCCATTTTATGGATAAGAAAACTGAGGCTCAGAAAGGTTAGGTGATTTGTCCAGGGACACACAGAGAGTAAATGCCTGGTTCAGGACTCAAACTCCGGTCTTCCTGACTCCATATCTAGCTCTCTATCCATCACAGTGATGGGATATGGAATTACTCCTTCACCCTTCCCCTCCCCATAAAACCACAGCACTTCAAAGAATCAAAGTCAAGTCAGAAATGATGACAGAAGAATGATTTTATGAGTTTTCCCCAACCACGTCTACTCACAGCGACCTCTTCCACCTCTATGGTTTCCATTTATGATTTGTACCACCCAGTTATATACTGCTATGCATTTATATTTATATTTTCATAAACCTTATCTCCTCCACTCAAATGAGAAGCTCCTTAAGGACAGGGAATAAGTCTTCTGTGCCTTTTTAGGCCACATAGTGCTTAGCACAGAACTAAGGCAACAGTAAATGCTCAGGGTATTTATTGAATTTTAAAAATGAATGAATTCATCAAGAAAACAGAAGTATTATGGTCTGTAAGAAAAGAACCAACAAATGTTTGTAACTTTTGTGTGAAGGTCAAAAAGCCTTTATAATTATTAATTATCTTGCATAGAACAGTTGGAGCTTCCTGGGAGAGCAAAGTATTTCATGGAAGAAATATTTGAGTATATACAATATTTACTTTTCGGTGAAAGAGATGGCTGCTAGAGAGAAGCAAGTCCTAATTATAGTACACATTTTACATTTAATCACGCTGGTCTGTATTAATTTTTAAATGTTAACTGTCAGTGGAATGCATCCACTTCTACTGCACAATGACCATTTTTCATTTAAAAGGGTTTTTTTAAGCATTTGCCTGACAGCTATGTGCCTGATGCCATAAGACAGAAAATACTTTTTTTTTTAAAGTATGCACTTTTTCTGGCAGGGAGATGATATACATCTAGAGTTTTAGGCCCAAAATATATAATTTAATGTAAGCAGAAAAGTATTTTGGTTTACTAAACAAAAGAACTTTGATGTTCTAAAACAATCCACATATGCCTTAAAAAAAAAGTATTCTTTCTTTTTCGGGAATTCTCAGGTCCCACTATTCCAAACTAAACCATGCATGTTAACTATTCTTGTTTGACAGCATGTTTTATTCTATTTCCTCCTTCATTTATCTGCAAATCTTTGCCAGCTGAATTTATTTAGACTTGGTTGGATGTTTCATTCCAATTTCCTCCCTTGTTTCCCCTGATTTCATTGTGGTGACAGGTATGATTGACTTGGAGCAAAGAGAAGACAGAGAAATCCAGGGGCTGCACTTTGTCTCATAATAATCATTTATTCAGTGACCTGCACTGCTTAAGAGTCTACTCACTGTTGTGTATGCTGATGGAAGGCGGATGAGGCAGACAGAATACAAAAACAATGGAGAAAGCATGATATCAACGACAATTATAACTTGACAAGGATTCATGTGAGAGATGCATGTTGGTGCATATATGAATATACACACATGTATAGAATGCATATGTGTATATATGTATATATGTCTATATATTTACATTTAAACAATCTTACTTTATAACCAGCCTACTCTCTTTATCCATTCTGATTGACTTTGTGGTTATTCAGTCACTTCTGACTTTTTGTGACCTTGTATGGGGGTTTTCTTAGCAAAGATACCAGAGTAGTTTACCATTTCCTTTTTCAGCTCATTTTTGCAGATGAGAAAACTCGGGCAAACAGAGGTTAAGTGACTTTCCTAGAGTCACACAGCTGGTGACTATCTGATGTCACAATCGAATTCAGGTCTTCCTAACTTTAGGCCCAGCTCTCTGTCTGCTGCACCTCCTTAGCTGCCACAATGCCTTCCAGCTCAACCCTATCATTAAGACTTGATGCTAGTACAGATGTAACAGACACCTCATTTGAATTCAAGAAATATTTATCAGTGCCCACCATGTTTAAAAGCTGGGGGGAGTAGAGTGGAGGTAGGACCATATAGTTTGGTGGATAAGAAGCAAGCCTCAGAGTAAGAAAAACCTGGTCTCAAGTCCTACCTTTGACACACACTTGTTGTTTGACCCCAGACAAGTTACTTTAAGATCTCGATGCCCCAGGCATTGAAACTGAACAACAAAAAGCATCTACAGAGACCAGCACAGGTAAAGAGCTAAAATTGAGGGGGGAAAAGAGTGAGGGTCTTTGCCCTCATAAACTTCCAACCTTAGCTGGACCTTTATCACAGCTTCTAAGTGCCATAAATCACAATATTTATCTCAGTTGGACCATTAACCCATTTCTAGCCCATAAATCCAAACGCTAAGGAAGCTGAAGGCTCCCATGGGCTCTGCTATCAGAAGGACAAGTCTGAATCAGAACCTTCAGGTCTACCACTTCCCAAAGAGATCCCCGAATAGCAAGATCTGAAAGAAATGTCAAAGACCAGCCTGCAACACTGCTGAGTGGTAAATGTAATTTAGATGTGATTTAAAGTAAATTAAAATGTATTTGGGGATTATTTAACAAAACAAATAAAAATGAAATGAAGCACAGGTAATGGTACATTTAAAAACTAAGTCAACACAGGCCTTGTAGAGATCATTATGTAAGGTTTGGTGGCCTCCATTTCTATTTAATTTAGAGTCAGAGGACGTAGGTTTGACTCTCTGCTCTGTCCCTTCCTACTTGTATAATCTTGGGCAATACTTTACTTCTCTTACTTCACCTCTCTGGGTCTCAATTTCCTTACCTCCCAAATGAGGGGTTTGGATTTGGTGACCTCTATGGTCCTTTCTATGTGAAAAATCATATATTTAAGTATGAAGATAGGTCCAGGAGATAGGTCCTAGGGCCTTTTCCATTTAATAGCAATCTGGTCTAGACTCTAGTTTTCATCTTCTAGGACTCCTGAGTTGTTTCAGAGTTGGGTTTATAGATTAAGGGTTGGGAAGAAGTGAGACTGCCCTAACAAAGTAAATCAGTGGAAGACAAGTAGGTACACAACATGCTCAGTCATTAAATACACACATAAGTATGTACATACATACACACACATAACACACACAGTTGCTAAAGTGTCCTCTGGGCTATGCCTTTTGCCACAAAGCAACCAAAATAATATGTACATGAATTTTCTGTAAATATGAAATTCTGGTTCTGTACTAATGCTATTTACATGGCATGTACACACATACACACACACACAAATATATCACTTTTCACTTGGATCTCAAAATCATTTATAAAAATTAGCTTATTTTTCATCATTTTTCTAAATTCCATCTGGATGGAAGACTGCTGAGGTTGAAATTCCTTCCACTAGTACAGACTGCCAACTTGTCAGTAACTTACAGTCTTGGAAAGTCACCTAGGGCCCTGACTTGCTCACTACCATTCTGTGTGTGTGTGTGTGTGTGTGTGTGTGTGTGTGTGTGAGAGAGAGAGAGAGAGAGAGAGAGAGAGAGAGTGTGTGTGTGTCTCAGAAACAGTACTTGAACATAGGTCATTCTGATGCCAAGGTTGGATCCTCAATATAATACCCTAAGCTACCTCTCTGATATCTATACCGCCCTTAAAATCACCAACCTCTTTTCTCACCTTTCCATTTTTCAGAATGGAGAAATCAAGATAATATGGTTTATAAGGACTTCATGAGTTCATGAGTTCTTCATGAGTTCAGATCCAACTTCAAACACTTCCTACCTGTGTGACCCTGAGCAAATCACTCAACCCTATTTGCCTCAGTTTCATCATCTGTAAAATGAGCCAGAAAAATAAATGGCAGCCACTCCAGTGCCTTTGCCAAGAAAATCCAGAATGGGGTCACAAGGAGTCAAAGACAACTGAAACAACTCAACATCAATAACATAAGGGCTTTGCCCAGAGTTACATCTAATGATCAGCAGGCCTCAAATTTAAAAACACTTCCGAGAAGGGAAACTCTGAGGAATACTTCTCCCTATCAAAGAGTCATACACACCTCTGTTGTCTCTTCAGAGAAAGCCTGCAGAATATCAGTCTGCCTGGTGTAATTTCCATTGGCGTCCTGTAATCCTTGGAGAATTCTCTCTCTCAGAACCAAAACAGAGACCCGCAGCTGGTGCCAGAGGAGCTGGACCGTGTGGATGTCAACTATCACATTGACAGAGTAGGAGAGAAGCTTTAGGGAGAACTCAGTTTCTAGGAGGGCATGGATTTGTTCGACATGATCAGAGATGTCTTCACATATATCCTGTGAGAGAGAGAGAGAGAGAGAGAGAGAGAGAGAGAGAGAGAGAGAGAGAGAGAATATTTGAGAATAATTTGAGTTCAATGGACAAAGTCCAAGAAGACAGTCATCCCTCCATCTGACATCACCTTTCAAGACTTAGGTCAACCCAGGTCTCAGGCTACTTCAGATCTGGTATTTGGCTTTTCATTACTGCCTTGGATAGGGTACATATTTGCCTCAGCATCCACGCTGTTGGATCTGTGCCCCCAGTAAACAGATCTCTTCCTTAAACCACAAAAGTCTTGCTAGCTGTTGTTTCTTATGAGCAAAATGAAGGGTCAGCTGAGGTGAAGGGCTCATTATGTGAAAGCCTTTGCTGTTTTCTCTCTACAGCTTGGCCATTCAGCAAGGAAATCAGAAACTGTGCTACTTGCAAGGCTGTTTACAACAAGGTGGCTAAACTGGGCACCATATGTGCCAACATAGGAAGATCATAACCCAAAAACCTTTTTTGCCATCAGGACGCCAATTGGGAAGGAGTGCTCAATTCACCCATAAAAGATTTGCCACACTGTCTCTCACAGAGTTACTTCTTAGAAATCAGATTTGTGGCAGGTGGCTAAACTTCTAAGCATGATTTGCAAGACAAATTATGACTTTTTAAAGCAATAAGATTCTCGGCAAAAGCTCTCAGAAGTGGCAGAAGGACTGGGAGATGACATTCTAAAGATGCTGCTATATGATTGTTTTCATATAACCAGCACCACATTTTCAATCAGTGTCTGCCCATGAGCACCATAAATTTAAACATACCCTCACTCCCTCCCATCCTAATAGATAGATACAGTTATGTCTATCAAATTTCCAGTGTTTGGAAATGACTGTTTCCCCATTCCTAGATTGTACTACCTCTTCACTTTTATCACTTAAAAGCTTTTTTTTTTGTTTTTACTTTTTGGAGGGCAATTGAGGTTGAGTGACTTGCCCCAAACGGCTAGTTTTTGTGTTAAGTGTCTGAGGCTGGATTTGAACTCAGGTCCTCCTGACTCCAGGGCCAGTGCTCTCTTCACTGTGCCACCTAGCTACCCCTAGAATCTCTTTTTTCTTTCAAAACTTAATTTAAGTTAAGTTTTGGCCTCTTCTTTATGATACGTATGCTGATCACTCTCCTCCTAGTTATACCTCTCTCTAGAAATTATCTTGTGTAATTATTTTGTATCAACATATTGAATGTTAAGCTCTCTTGAGAGTAAATAAATGCTGTTTTTGTCTCTATACCTAGCACATAGTAGGTACTTAATAAATGATTGGTTGATAAAAATCTTATGGAGCAACCTGGGGCAGTGAGAGCTGGAGTGACTTACCCATGGTCACATTTGATCCCAGGGTCTTCTTAACTCCAAGGCTAGCCCTTTACCATTTTCCCAAGCTACCATTGATAGCTGAAAGTTTCAAGTGCCTTGAAAACATTCCCAGATAGAAAAAAGTCCCTTATTTAGCTGGGCATTATATATAACCATCATTTAATACTGTTTTAAATTTAATTGAAATGTTTCCATGATAAAAGAAAAGATTTTAACTTTCTTATAAGTCTAAAATCTATAAGACTTGATTGACTTCACCATCACAAATGACAAAGTAGCTCTCTGAACCCTGTCAAAGAACACTACTTAGATTATAAATTAAAATTTCATTACTAATGATATAACACTAGAATAAATATAGATATTAGCTAATAATTGGAAAAATAACAAGTGAAGAATATAAATTTGGGGGCAACCCCTGTGAATAATGCCTGAGACATTAAGAAATAATAATTGCCTTACACCTTCCAATAATACTGCAAAATTGGCTATTGAGAAGAAATAATAATTGCTTAAAACTGCAATATTAAGCACATTAACAAATTGGATGAAATAAAGTTTTGAAACCCCTTAGAAGGAGTCTGGAAAGTTAGGGTTTTAGTTGTTCTGACCTAAAGAAAATGGTCTAATTATAGTGTAAATATCATTTTCTCTATTCTCAGAGAATAGCTTATAATAATTTTGCAGAGAAAAATTAAATAAATACATCACTGATTCTAAAATGTTACAGATGGAAGAGATTTTATCTTCCTTGTGTCCTGCCCCTTGTTTTACAGATGAAGACATTAAGGCCAAGGGAAGTTAAGAAGTCTTGCCGCTAAAGTTCACACACCAGTTTAATCATGGCAGAGACAGGTCTAGAATTTAGGTTTTCTTGGCTTCAATACTATGGTCTTTCCAATATGCCACAAATTCAAAACATTCACATCAGCCATCCTGTCCAAGGGCAAGAAAGCCAGTAAGTCTGGATCATAGCATGTTTGAAGGAGAATAATGCATACTAAGCCTGAATTGATAGATTGGAGCCAGGTTATGAAAAGACTTGAAAAGCTAAACAGGTAAACTGTATTATAACCAAGAGATAAAGTGCCACTGTACTAGAACTGGGTAGCTAGATGGTTCAGCAGATAGAGCACTGGCTCTGGGGTCAGGAACACTCATCTTTCTGAATTCAAATTTCGCTTCAGACACTTACTAGCTGTGTAACCCTAAGCAAGTCACTTAATCCCATTTGCCTCAATTTCCTTATCTGTCAAATGAGCTGGAGAAGGAAATGGCAAACCAATCTAGTATCCTTACCAAGAACCCCAAGAATAGGTTTCAATTGAAAAACAACTAAAATAATAACAAAGAATAATCTTGCTTTCATTTTTGTATCCCCAGTACTCTGCCTAGTACACAAATGTGTATTTATTGATTGTTTGATACAGAAACAAAAAGAATTAGAGAAGCTACTGGACATCTAAAGGGAATAGTAGAGTTGACCCTAAGAAGCTAGAGAAGCTAAAGACAGTGAAGATTCTTAAGATCTTTCTTGGACTTCACGATGTCCAAAACTTCATCATTCTGCAAGATAAAGTTAACATGGAAACTGACACCTCTTTAACCCTACCCATTCCTGGTTCCCATCCCTTTCTTTGGTTAGAAGAGATGGGAGGTAGACATCTTGGAGCTCTTCCCTCTTTTTCCTCCATTTAAGGATGTGAAAATCATAGAATCTTCCCCATCATGTCTCATCTGGCTTATTTCCTGGACTTTGTCAACTCCAGAAACTCATCATTCTGAATGACGTAAAATCAACTCTTTCTCCCCACTATGCTACTCTATGGACATCTCATATCTAATGGATATGAGAAAATATCAAAAGAAAAACATGAGAAATTTGAAGAGATCTTTGTACATTTAATGTATACTTAAGAATTTCAATGGTATAACTAATATTTGGGAAAACTTTTGTGACCATGTGCCAAACTCTAAGCCTGATGTGATCTTAACTTTTGTTCTTCGGGGTCTCATTGGATCACATTTCTCCTAAGAAACCCAAAGCCCAGGCCCTGAAATTGTCTGTTCTGAATGCATTTCTAGTTCTAGTACGATATTTCTTGGCCTAACTTCCTCTTATTGATTGCCTCCTTCATAGAATCATAAAGTTGGAAGTGATAATATTGGTCATCTAACCCAATAATAATATTCTGGAGAAAAGTAAAATTATTTCCTCAAAGTTACATAGCTACTGAGTAGAAAAGACAAGTACTCAAAAAACCCAAATCTCCTGGTTCTAAATTCAGTTCTTTATTTATTCCTCCGGGAAGCCTTGTAACCTTCTCCTCTAGCTGGCCTAAAGAACAAGGTCCAGCCCAGTTCTGTTTTTTCCAGTCATTCTTGCATGTCCTTATAGACCTCATTTAATATTAAGAGCTTCTCTGAAAGCACAGAAATGTGCTATGTCATAGGGGCCTGTTCTAAAAGAACATTAAAAATAGCTCACTAAATGAAGTTCCACAATGGCAGTGAATGGTGAAGTTTCACAAAACTCATATTTGTTTGTGTTGTTTGTTTGTGCATTAATGACATTTGGATTACCAACATTTTGGAAAATAGTGATTGTCAGAGTAACATTATGTGAGGTATGATGGAATATGGAATAATAAGCCACCTATCTGCCATATATTTCACATTGTCTTTACAACACTGAAATACACAGATAAGAGGCTAGGCTCCTACACACCTGTAAAGAAAGCATCTTTTAGTAGATTTACATTAGAAAAAATTCCACTTCGTTAACTTTCTCCACTTACATTTTCATCTGGTTCAAGCCACTAGTTTGATTGGCTGCATGTGACCCACCTAAGTTTAAACCACTGATATAAAGGATATCCTCACAGAAGTGCCAGACCAGAAAAAGAGATGGGTTTATAATGTCACAAGAATAAGAAATAAGTGAGGACACAGTCTGTGTGTGCCAGTGGTATGCAGACAACAAGAGAGCTAGGGCAAGCGTTCTTTACCTTTTGGGGGGCGATGGACCTGTTGGCCAATCTGGTGAAGCTTTTTGTAAATAATGTTTTTTTAAATGCATAAAATGAAACACACAGAAATTCAAATGAAACTAGTCATATTGAAAGATAGTTTCTGAAAAAAAAAGTTTTAAACAAGTTGTCAGACCACAGTTTAAGAACCCCTGATCTACTGGAAGATCTTCAGCATGTAGAATCAGTGAGAGATTTGTTAGAGAGCACGAACAGGCCAGTAGAGGGTAAGAACATTTGGCTGGCCTCTGATCTGGAGAGACAACTTATATTGGAGAGTCATAGGACCATCAAAGGATTGAAAAGTCATTCCTAAAAATCCCAAACTCTTTCAGATTAAAGACATTGGAAACCATATTACCTGAAATTTAGGGATAACAATTCTCACTCTGGAGCCTAATATAGGTAGGATCTTGGAAATGAAAGTAAAAAGAGGCCTAGTGAAGGATCTCCAGGGCACATCTCAAATCAGTCTCTCATCAATTTTTGAATTATAAACATGCACTTTAAAGGGGAATTATGACCAAAACCTGTATCAGACATAGTATATTCAAATGCAAATATTACTTATGTGTGATTCTCATGCTTAATAAAACATGTTAATATATTTGAGAAACAATGTGTGTTTTCCAAATGGCATTGCTTTGTCTTCAGATTGTTATAAACCCTCAGCATCTCTATTTTCTAAGAAATTGCAAGTCACTATTTGTAAGGGCATAACAATAATAAAACTATAATAATCAGTTGTAGTTTTTCTGACTTTAAGGCTATTATCTTGCAAGCATAAAAGAAAACGAGGCTATCCAGAAGCTGTTTCAGAAAGAATTAAAGAAAATAGCAAAGTATAGAAATGCCGCTTCACTGTTACGTAAGGTGCCCCCTTACTTGACCTAACTGTCAAGGTATTCAAGGGTGACTAGAATGACTTTGGATCTTTTTAATTGCATACACACACATAAATACAGACACAGACATACTCACTCATATATCATAAACTCTACTGAAGTGTCTTGAGATCAGATCTGTTTATAAAAAAGTATTACAAAGGCCAAACTGCCAAATGTCCACATCACTCAAGCTTTCAGATACCTTCTGAGGCTCAAATGAACAGCTGCTCTTGTCTGTCAGGGAGGCAAGAGTTCCTCCATGGTTACTGAAGAAGTCCTGTTACAAACATTGATGGGACCCAAGGCTGGATACAA
>JAQQSW010015890.1:0-11789 GCA_028646575.1 Pseudocheirus occidentalis | reverse complement strand
GGTGCTTTGCTGCTTCTAAGCCGCCATCTTGGCTCCGCCCCCTTTCCCATTTCTTATAGCACAATAATATTCTATCACATTCATATACCATAACTTGTTCAGCCATTCCCCAATTGATGGGCATCCCTTAAATTTCCAGTTTTTTGCCACCACAAAGAGAGCTGCAATAAATACTTTTGTACATATGGGACCCTTTCCCACTTCTATCTCTTTGAGATACAATCCCAAAAGTGGTATTACTGGGTCAAAGGGTATGCTATTATTTATAGCCATTTGGGCATAGTTGATCCTGGATAACTTTAAAAAGCTGAACAGCAGTGGCTGCATGGACCCCTCTTTGTCCAAGGAGTCTGCTCCCAGAAGGGTTGGTGTGAGACCATAAATCGTTGAAAGTTTTTCTTCATGCCTGTGGGAACTGATCTGGGTATTTGTCTTTATAATTGGTGTAAGGAAGATTTTTTTCCCCCCAGTGCTGTATCTAACAATCAGCTTAGCTATTAAGAAAATGTGAGATTATTTTAGAAGAAACAAAACACAGGACACTTCAAACTCAATAAGACATTCCGATATCAAATGTGTTTTGGAAAAGTTTTATTTGTTTTCCTAAATTTTATCCAGTTTGTTTTTGTTCAAATGAATATGTCTTATGGCATTAGGATTTATTCTTCCAAAGTGTTATTCATGGCATATTGAAGTGCAGTTTTTACTGAAGAGTCTTTACTATTCAGAAAAATTCCTTCATTAAAATTATAAAATCACATTTTCATTTTCTCATAATCATCATGTATTTCATGTCCTTCTATAGAAGGAATTAAGCCTTCAGAATCACACTTATATTAGTAACTGACAAGTCTTTTTTATGGGTTGTCATGCTGGAATGATTGGAAGGATCTAAATGTTCTTCCAAGTTCTGGGACTGGAATCCGGTTTATACAGCCTTCTTTAAGCCGCTACAAGGGGCACTGTACTTGTGGCTACTTATAGATAAGAATAAGAAATAAGAACAAGTTACTGCCCTCACAGGCTAATGGAAAGTATTTAAAGTCATTTACTTCAGCTCCCTTATTTTACCAAGAAAGAAATGGACCAAAGAGATTAACTGATTTAAAGATCCCCCAGAGGGAGTAGCCAAGTAAGGCCCTAGAATCCAGACTTTGTGATCACATTCTGCCGCCATCCTGTTGTTCCGTTAAAATACTTTGTCTTAGGAGAAGGAAATGTGTTTTTCTTGCTCTTTGTCTGGCTTTGTCTGGTGTGGTTTTGTCCATAGAATCCCAAAGACAAGATCAGGAGAGGGTCATTTCTGATAGTTCCATTCTGTCATGCTGGAGAGACTTTGAGGAGGTCGGGGTGAAGGGTAGGGACCTGTTGACAGAATGTTTGACCAAATTTGTACTCCAGGTTTGGAGAAGCCTACTGCCAGATTCTGCACAAGTGGTGTGTCTTTTGGCCATAATGACTTTCACCAATTGATCATCTACTCATTTGTGGAAGGGTTGTATTCTTTATTGGTGGAAGAAGCATGTACTCTGACAGAATCAGGGATCCTTCAAGGACTCAAGCAGGAAGCATACTGTATTCAGAGACCATTTATGCACTAGTGTTTGATTCTATATACTAGTGCTCAGGCTATTATATAAACATTTGTTATTGTTGAAGCTGTGAAAACATGTTTAAAATTATTCTGAATTACTATTTGCTAAACAAATATTAGAGGAATAAAAGAAGCTCTCTTGTGTAGTGACTGTTACACATGGAATTCAGTTATTCAGTAAGTATTAAGCACCTACTGTATGCCAGACATGCTAAAAACTGGGGATATGAAGAAAGGCAAATCATTCCTTCCCTCAAGGACCTCATGGTCTGTTGGGTGAGACAACAGGCCAATAGCTAGGAACAAACAGGGCCTACGTAGGCTAAATTGGAAGTCATCATTACAAAGAAAGGATGAAGAACTTTGAGTTTATTTCCTCTCCTGTAAGATAGAGGTGCAGGACTAGATGAGTGCTCTATATCTCTGCTCTCATTGTTCTTATTTTCTTTTCCTCTACAAGCCACACTCTTACGCCTCTTTGTGGTATAGAGATAGAGTCGGCATCTTGGTTGGACCCCTTCTGAAGGCTTCATGGAGAAGAGCCCAAGGATGAGAAGTAGTGAGTGACTTGTTTTTTGCCTTACTCGAGAAAAGGCTCACATTGATGAGTTATTGCATTCCTTGAAGTGTTTTCTTCTGTAATGATTTTCACTGGTCTTTTATTATCTTTCATGTCCATCCTACTTTCTTTTTCCATCATAAATAGTTTCAGTAGTGTCTTTTATGACACTTCTTGCATACAAATTATTGTTAGTAATGGGGTCTTCTTTCTATTTGAGATTCTCAGTCATTTTAATTTAGAGAACTTTAATTGAAACCATATAGCAACCCCAGGAGATATTAGTGTTAAAGAGATGGACCATTTCTTTAATAGGAAGTTTGCACATTGTTTTTAATCATCTCACCCAAATATGATACATCTAATCTTTTTCCTACTCAGTTTTGGGGCCCAGTTTATTATTCCATCCCTGCTTGCCTGAGGTACACATATTGATGGAGTCATTCAGAGGGCTGATTGCCAACCTTGATTTTATCCCTTGAGCAATATGGATCCTTTATCCACTTTGTCTGGTAGGGCTGGTTAGACAACTCTTCTTCATGTTGCCATGGATTTTTAAAAGTAAGCATTATAGAGTGGTATATCACCTCATGTGAATACTGGCCTTTAGAAGCTTAGCACCAATAGAATATCTGTTGTGTTTTCATTTTTTTAAGAAGGGGAAGAGGACATTATGCATGACAACTTCCACGACACTGATAAGATAACACTTTTATTTATACATTGTTTGACATTAACACTTAATTGATTTATTTTTTTATTTTTTATTTTTTTATTTTTTTGCTTTTTGGAGGGCAGTTGGGGTTAAGTGACTTGCCCAAAGTCACAGGGCTAGTAAGTGTGTCAAGTGTCTGAGGCTGGATTTGAATTCAGGTTCTCCTAACTCCAGGGCTGGTGCTCTATTCACTGTACCACCTAGCCATCCCGACTTAGTTGATTATAAAGTTATCTCCAGTCTGATTTGTCTTGTAGTGTTATAAGATTTTGATTTTCCTGATCCCCTAGTTGTTAAATATGTCCTTCTCCTTCTTACATCACTTTGTACATAATCTTTTCAATGTTAGCCTTTGAACATAGGGAACTGCCTTACTTTAATATTTTCATCACCCCTGTACCTGGCTCATATAGTAATCCCTTAATAAATATTTGTTGGTTGTTGACTTATGAGAGCCTACTTGTCAGAATAGAGCTTGTAAGGTTATATTTTGTGATACTGAATCAGATACTTTCTTGAAATTAATAAGCAGAAGCTATAGCAGGGATTTTTGTTATCCTTGTCATTTGTAGGCCATCCAGAAGTGATCTGCTTTAGGAGATCACCAGCAAAACCTGAGTAATCATTTCTGATGTTCTTATGGAGGAGGCCCTTGGATTGATTCATATTCGCTATTTAAAGATTTTCCAAGAAATGAGAAAGACTGAGATTGATAGTAGGCTGATGTATTCTGTGCCACTTACTGTTAAAAATTCTGCGATCTTTTCTGTTCTTTCAGAGATCCTAAGAATCAGTCTCCCTGAGAACCTTTAAAATTGTATTGCCTCCAAAATCTGTACCTTTTTGTTCCAGACTCTCTTCTCAACTTAATAATGGAGATAAAAGGTGCCATTTCCACAATTTCACATAGTCTCTTTGGTACTGAAATGATGGTACAGTACAAACGTCTACTATTTTAGTCTACTACTGAATTTCTACTATTGTTGCTAGTAAGAGTTTGCTGCAAGCTAGGACACCCCCTTTCATTTTTTTTTTCTTTTGGGTCTCTCAGGCATTGGGTCATAACTGTTTTGTGCACTAACTTTCTTTGTCTCCTCTTCCCCTTCTGATCACTTACAAACCTTTCCATTCCAGTCAGAGTGGTCTTGAGTACAGCTGACAGCCTCATCCTTACCTTTGTCTAAATCAGTGGTTCTTAACCTTCCTAATGCCGTGACCTTTTAATACAGTTCCTCATGTTGTGGTGACCCCCAACCATAAAATTATTTTCGTTGCTACTTCATAACTGTAATTTTGTTATTGTGGATCGTAATGTAAATATCTAATATGCAGGATGTATTTTCATTGTTACAAATGGAACATAACCCACAGGTTGAGAACTGCTGGTCTAAATCTTTCTAAATCTTACTCATTTTTTTTTCCCTATCAATGTTGTTTTTATATTCCTGACCACTTAATAGCACTTGTCTGTACCTGGCAGTTTGTTACATGATTGCATTTAATTTGTCAGTAGGTATGTTATGGTCTTGTTCTCTGATATGAAGGGTTGTACCATTCCTGATTTTACTGATTTGTGTGGCAAATTTTAGACTGACCTTTTATTTTAAATGTAAACATTTTTCCTAAATTAGATGTTCCTTATAAACAACATATGGTTGGTTGCTGCTTTTTTGACTTATGCATTTATATATCCAATTCATGTCTTTCTCCCTCAAGAGTACCTTTATCAGCAGCTGCCTGTTGAACGTTTCAAACTAGCTGACCCTGAAGGCGTTTCAGACTCAACATGTCCAAAAAAGAACTCTTTATCTTTACTCCCATATCCTCTCCCAATCCCCTCCTCAACCTTCCTATACCATCCTTCCATTTCTTAGTTTTTGTGACCTGCTGTCAGATCTTGCTGTACCTCTGTGGAGGTATCTTACACCTGATCTCTTCCTCCTACTCACACAGCTGCCATCTTAGTGGAGGCCCTCATTACCTCTTGCCCAGATTAGTCTCCTTGTCTTAGGTCTCTTTCCATTGTAGCCAAGGTGATTTTCCTTGACACTTCTTACTCAGGACACTCCATTAGTTCCTTGATAGCTCCAAATGTAGAGTTTCTGTTTGATTTTTGATGCTCTTCACAGCTTGGTCCAACATGTCTTTCTAGCATCATTGTACATTACTTCCCTTCCCTATACTCTGTGATATAACAGATTAGACTTTTCTCTGTGCCTTTATACATGGTGCTTCATTTCCCATCCTAGTGCCTTAGCATAGAATCTCTCATGCCTGGGATGCCCTCTCTTCACTCCTCCCTTTCATAGATCACTTTCTTCAAGATGCTTCACAAGCACCACCATCTTTCTACAGGAAACCTTTCTTGTTCTCTTCCTATCCTTCTCCTCAGTGCTCTCCCTCACTACCTTACTTATTTTCTATATACTTATATGTATGTGATATATTTCCCATTAGAAGGCTAATCTTTTGAGAGAAGAGATCACATTTGCATTGCCCTGTATATAATAGATGCTTAATAAATGCTTTTTAATTGATTCATCTGTGTCTTTTACTAATTATGTTGTGTATATAAGTTTGGTTTCCCTAACTGCATTGTAAACTTTTTGGAAGTAGAGAATGTCTAATGTATTACTTGTGTATTTTCTTGAGTACTAAACAATATTAAATGCATAGTAAGAATTCTTGAGTACTAAACAATATTAAATGCATAGTTGCTGAGTTGAATTAGTTTAGTGGCTTTCTTACTGCCATTCTCCTTTTGAGGCATTTGGAGCACAGTAACTCAATTCAGTACAGTAAACACTGAGAAAGAACAGCTAGGCTTTGGGAACAGAAAGTTTAGATAACATTTAGGCTTTCCTGATGGAGCTTAGAAGAAACAATAGTAAGACAGTATACATTAAAAATGATTAGATAGTGTTTCAGGCTGTTGTAGGGATTGACTTTTAAGTTCTCAATTTAAAAATTATCTGATTCTGTAAATTTTAATTCAACCACTATATTAAATGTAACATGCTAACTTGAGGGAAAACGTTATTCATATGTGGACTTGATTTATGTTTTATTTATTTATTTTTTGTGAGGCTTGGTTAAGTGACTTGCCCTGGGTTACACAGCTAGTAAATGTCAAGTATCTGAGGCTGGATTTGAACTTAGGTTCTTCTGACTCCAGGGCCAGTGCTCTATTCACTGTACCATCTAGCTGCCCCTTGAGTGATTTTTTAATTTTAAATTGCTCAATTTTGTTTTGACATTGTAGATAAACCCAGCCTGCCAAGAAAGCATGTTTCCCAAATAGTTACGAAAAGCAGCATAAAGGAGTGATTATGACTGATAACCCCTGAAGCCCTCTACTTGGGAAATTTACCATTCCTTCTGTTCAAATTGGTGTATATATCTCACTTCCGAGGAGGCGGTACCAGCATAACCCACTGAATATTCACTTGAAGTTTCTTGCAGTTTTTAATGTTGCCTTCATTAAAGTAGTTGTAGTCGTAGTCATTACGGCTCTTGTTCTTTTGACTCGGCCTCACTTCCCAAGTCTCCCCATTTTTGTTTGACTTATCTGTGGTCGTTATTTTTATGATGCAGTTAGTCGTCCGTTGCATTCATATACTGTTCTCTACAGTCTCAGCTCCTTATGTTCTCTCCCAAAAAAACAGATGTGTAATCAGGGATAGACCAGATTTAGAACACATTCAGTTGGCCTTAATAAAGGGCAACAAAGATACTTAAAAGGTTTGCACATTGTTAACCAGTATAGGACTGCCATAAAAATTATGCATATTTTTAAAGCACATGTCTTTCTATTAACCCCTTTTATCAATAGTGAACACTTCCCCCACGAGGCTTGGCATTTTATCATCCTGTGTTACATAAGCACAGATTGGATCACTGACATTTTGCTATTCCTTTAAACAATTAAAGCTTTTACAGGCTCTGAGCTCACATACCCTGCCACCAGCTCCTACCCACAACAGGGCCCTCACAACTCCCTGTACAAGCTCACAAAGAAGCTTGGCCACTTTCCCAGAATGCCAAAGGCTCTTCAGAGGAGGAGCCGACATGGTATCTAAGGCTCACTCACGTTCTTGTTGAAATGAATGAAAGGGAGGAGTGATTTATCATAGAAGCTCAGTGAGGCCAGCAGGTCTAACCTGTACTTGAGTAATGATCTCTTCTCTATTTGACCTGTCCATGGTCATTGAAGAGTCCCCATCTGTGACTTCCCAGGGAGCTGGTTCTACTTTGGGATCTACCTATGTATGAACCTGATTTCTTCTGGGCCTATGCTGATAAGCTTAATCCCTCTTATATGTGTTAACTCTTCAAGTTCTTGACAATGATCATTTTCCTCCTAGTTCTTCTCTTGAGGTAGAACATCCCAATTTCTTTCAGTTAAATCTTCATATGGCATGATCTGGAGGTTTTCTCTATCACAGTTTCTATATTAGCCATATTATAAAAGACAGATGAAAAAAATAAAGCAAGAAAAAAAAAGAAAGTAAAAAAAGGCATACCTCAGTCTGCATTCAGAGTTCATTGCTTCTCTGGAGGTGATAGCATTTTTCATCATCAGACTTTTGGAATTGTCTTAGATCATTGTCTCAATCAGAATAGCCAAGTCTTTCATAGTTAGCATTGTTATAGTACTGCTGTTACTGTTCATGATAATCTGGATCTGCTCACTTTACTTTGTATAGGTTCACACAAGTCTTCCCAGGTTTTTCTGAATGGCCTTACATTTTTAAAAAGTTTAAATGGTGAAGAGCCTTTACTATGTATTTTGAAAGAAAACTATTTAGGTTTTTTTAGTAACTAAACTATTTTACACCTGTATTTTATTGGGAAATTTTAAAGCAAATATTATTGTGTGTATATTGCTGAGAATGGAAAATTTTAGATATCACCATCATCATCTGTTCTTCTATATGAAGAAACAGAAATGCAGAGAAGAAAAGGTACTTGGCCAGGTTATGGAGCAAGTTAGTGATACATGTGGAAATACAAATTACAGCTGCCTTCAGAGCAATACAAATAATATCGACAATAATAATAATTAACACATAGTACTTTAAGATTTGCAGAGCATGTTACAAGTATTTTCTCATTGAATCCTCGTAAGAACCCTGGGAGATAATTCCCATTTTATAGATTAGGAAATTTAGGCAGGCAGAAAAAGACATTATTTACCCAGGCTCACACAGGTAGTATGTGTCTGAGGGCAAGATTCAAATTTAGGTTTTCCTGACCTCAGATCCTCTATTAGACAGTTACTGGGGCCTTAGAGGCCATTTAGCCCACCCTGTACTTGAACTAGAATGCCCATTATTCATTAATGCCCTGACAATCGGTATCTGGCTCCTGCTTGAAGACCTGTGTCAGTTCATTCTATTTTGGAATGGTTCTTATGGCTAGAAGTCCTTTCCTTGGATCAAACCTAAATCAATCTTTACAGTGTTCCTTTTTCTATGCCCAGTATTCTTTCAGAATAGGTCATAGGTAGAGGTGAAAGGTGGACCGTAGAGGTCATCTAATTCACCTATCTCCCCATTTTATAGGTAAAGAAATTGAGGCTGAAGACATGAAATGCTTCACTGTCACATAGGTAAGTGGCAGAACATAATTGAACCCGGGTTCTTTCACCCCAAACCTAGCATTCTTAACAATGTTCTGTATATCTTTACACATTCTATCATGTATCCATCTGCTTGTTACCTGGTCTGTCTTGTGACCAGTTGTGGGAAATTTTTAGCTAGAGGAAAGGTAAAGTCTTGAAGTAGAATGACACTAAGAGTCCTACAAAAGGATCTTATAAGGACCTTATATAACATTAATGTTAATTAGCCTTATGGTTAGTGAGCTGGGTTAGTATGTAGGTCCTCAAATTTTGCATTTCATTTTTATATTTCATTTTATGTGAAATTACTTTGTTTTTTTTTTAACCTAAGACCTAGGTAAAAAAAAATTATTTTTTTCTGACCAGTTACAACTTTTATTCAGTATTAACTAATATACTTAGTGTTAATTATAAAAAAATCAATCATAAACCACTTCTCAACTCCTTCCCAATTGATCTAAAGTAGAAATATGCCAGGAAATTTGGTTCTTAGGTTCATACTTCCTGGGAAGGGGATGCTTATCTCGAACTATTTGCAAATATGCGGTATATGTACAGAAATGGTTATAAATTGTAAAGAAGCATGGCATCACTTTTTTGTTATTTTGCTGGATCTCTGTTTTTGTTGATAAGTTACTCCACTATTTCCATGCCAAGAGAGGCTAGAACACCAAGTTGATAATAAAGAAGTGAGTAGAAGAAAGAGAAAGGAAGAATCCAGTAATGACTAAATTGGATTTTTACACATCACCATCTCAGAGACACCAGCCAAGGAATCTTCATTTTCATCTTAGAACATTGGTGGTACTTGGCTGATTGTTGAAACTTGGCTGAGGATTGTTGTTGTTTTTCAGTATGTCTTCCCATTTTTAACCCTGCTGTCTTGGCAGAGATACTGGAGTGGTTTGCCATTTCCTTCTCTAAATTATTTTACTGAAGAGGAAACAGAGTCAAAAAGGGTTAGGTGACTTGCCCAGGGTCATATAGCTAGTAAGTGTCTGAGGCTAGATTTGAACTCATGAAGGTGAGTCTTCCTGCTTCCAAGCCTGGTGCTCTGTGTGCTGTGGTACCACCGAGCTGCCCTGCCTGAGGATCAGGAGAGGAAAAAAAGTTGAAGGATGATTCAAGAGAAAGTAGAAAAGCCAACAGCAAATCAAGGTTTGATTGATCCTGAAGATGTGTTTCTTGGACCTGGAGGCCAGTAGAGAGTGTGCTCCTTTGGTGTCTCTTGCCAGTGCTGGGTGACATTAGCATCATTTGTACAAAATGCCTTCTTTTCATAGCTCCAAAGAGATGATTGAGCATCTCTTTTTTTTTTTTGTACTTAATAGTATTTTATTTTTTCCACAATTACATGTGAAGATAGTTTTCAGCATTCATTTTTGTAAGATTTTGAGTTCCAAATTTTTCTCTCTTCCTCCTCCCCAAGCAGTCTGATATAGGATATATATGTACAATGTATTTCCACATTAGTCATGTTATGAAAGAAGAGTCAGAAACGCAAGAGAAAAACCACAAGAAACAAAAAACAAATAAGAAACAACAAAAAAGCAAAAATAGCATGCTCAAATCTGCATTCAGACTATAGTTCTTACTCTGGATGTGGATAGCATTTTCCATCACAAATCCTTTGTAATTGTCTTGGATCATTATATTTCTGAGAAGAGCTAAATCTGTCATAGTTGATCAGTGTACAATGTTACTGTTACTGTGTATAATGTTCTCCTGCTTCTTACCTCATCATCAGTTCACTTTTTTTCCACTTTTTTTGAAGTCCACCTACTCATCAGTTCTTACAGCACATAGTATTCCATCACAAGATGATTGAGCATCTCTAATCTCTAAGAATAGTTATAAAGGATCATGAAGTCCTGGGCAATCAGGTCCAAGCTATTGTTTTTTATCCCTTCACCTAACTGAAGATAGGAGTTTCAAAAGACAGAAATAGATTTGGCAATGACTGGCTGGTTCTGAAAGGGCTTGCAGGAGGCCGCATGATGGAAGCAAGAACCAAGTAAAAGATAAGCCCCGGGACCTTACTGGTGTCCACAGAGGCAGCAGCACTGATGTTAGTACAGAGACAGTGACCACTATCAGAGCTGAAGCACACAGGCTTCCTTCCTTCCTTTCTCTCAATCACTAAACTTCAGAAGTGGAAAGTGAAGTGGCCCAGTCCTGCCCTGGGGTAGTTTAACTTTCTTTGTCAGTCTTTGCCAGGACATTCTTTGTTTTAGGGCCTGGGAGGGTTGTTTGGGAAATGTGTCCTTGTCAAAACAGAATGGATCAAATCTATTTTTTAAAGGGTGCTGTCTTCTGATGGAATTTCCATTTCTGAGTTAGAGTTAAAGATATGAGAGTTAGAGTTAAAGATATAAGATATAATAAAGATATAACAGAGTTAAAGATATGAGAGGGAGAGAGGGGGCAGGGGGCAGTTTGGGGCTGCTAGACAGTTCTCCAGTGCTACCTATGAAGGGTAGTGGAAAGGACCAGCAACCCAAGAGAGAGAGCATCTGGTAAGACTGACATTAATAATTTAGTGGCCTCTGATCTCTGTATGCAAATGGACAGAGCATGGGACACAAAATAAGTAGAGATTTTAATGTAGGGAGGCAAAGAAAACTTAATTTTAATTGAAATTGTGATGTGACTCATGACTAGAATCTGGCGTTGAAAGGGTTGACCTTATTCTAGAGAAATACATTAGATAAAAAGGACTGTCTCCAAAGGAGGGAGAGAGAATGGAGTCAAATTACTCCATGCAGTGGAGATGGGAGTGAGGGTCCAAATGGGAGGGTCTTGGGGACTGTTGTTCTGATGGGGAAAAGGCCCTGGTCCCGATCCCCATTTCATGACTGGCCAACTACCTCCTCAGTTGTAGCCTTCCCCTTTTCAGGCACTTTTTCTGCTCCCTTAGTCCTTTTTTAGACCCACTTATGTGTTATTTACTGTGTATGATCAATAGTACACAATAATACAAACTCTCTTTCACTCCCAGTGCTGCTCTAAGACTTAAAATCATAAAATGTTGCAATATAAGAACATACAGAGTTGTGGGTAATTCAGAAGGGAATGGAAAGAAATTGAAGATGATCCTCCTTCATGATAACCGTTAAAATAATAATAAAAACCTTAAAATAAATAATAAACCCCCCTAAAAACAGCTCTAATGTCTGAACGGAGCCTTTTCTTTGTCTTTTCTTCAAGCTCAGTATCGCAAGTGTCTTCAAATAGGCATCTTTTGTGGGTGGCATGATTTACAGGCTCTTTAGCACTCTGGTCTCCTTCCTCTGGAAGC
>JAQQSW010015889.1:0-11789 GCA_028646575.1 Pseudocheirus occidentalis | reverse complement strand
GATGGCTACGCATCATTTCTCTGATTCCAGACAGATCAGAATACAGTCATCAGACAGGATAAAGTCCCTCCAAGTACTATTAAAACCACAGATGCATGATTACTTCCTTGTTTCTTGATGCTAAGTTTACCTGTATGGGAGTGCACATCAGGAGTTGAAAAATGTGTATTCTATCTGTATTCTGGCCCCACATTTTGACCTTCTCCCTGTATAACATGGGTTTTGACCTGAAGAAAATCCTTTCCATGACAGGCTGAACCATGAGTGGTGGTATCCTCCTTTTTGTTCTTTCTAGCTTAGCAGAAGGGCATTGAAGTTCAGAAAATGAAGAAATGTGTCTTCTTTGTAAGGTCTATACACACGTTTTGTCCTTTTCAGGTATACCAAGGCATTTTCAATCAACAAATATGTGTGTCTCTTGTAATAGAACCTTTAAGAGATGGGTGTGCTTTATGTGTCTGGTCCTAGACTCTTCAGAAGGTGTTCGTGATTCAGAATAAAATCCCTCCAATGTCTATTAGATTCATAGACGTATGATTTTTCCTCCTTTGTTGATACTAAGTTTCCCTTAATGGTAGTGTAGGTCAGGACTTGAGTTCATGTGTATTGTATGCTTTGTCTGGACTCACATTGTGGCCTTTTCCTTCTAGAATAAGGGCTCTTCCCCTGAAGAAAGTCCTTTCCATTTATCGCTGAACCATGAAAGGACAGTATCCTCCTTGTGGTTCATCCTAGGTTTGCAGAAGGTCATTGAAGGTCAGAAAGTGAAGAAATGTGTCTTCTTTACAATGCCTGTAAACTCTTTTTGTCCTTTTCCAAGTCGATAAATATATTTACAACTGAAAAACGTGCCTCTCTTTTCTATTAGTAGCATGAGGAGTTGAATTTGCATTATTTCTCTCTTTCTAGACTGGTCAGAATATGTTCGCCAGCCAGGATAAAATACCTCTAACGATGATTAAATACATCGATGTATGATTTCTTCGTTCTTTGTTGATGCTATGTTTACATGAATGGGCGTGTAGGTCAAGAATTGATGAAGTGTGTATTGTATGCCTTGTCTGGCCCCATAGTTTGTCCTTTTCCCTGTGGAGGATGGTTTTTTCACCTGAAGAATGTCCTATCCATGACTCGATGAATCATTTATGGTAGCATTCTTCTTTTGCTTGTTTCTAGACTAGCACAAGGGCATTGAAAGTCAAGAAATGAAGGAATGTGTTGTCTTTGCAAGGTCTGAACACATGCTTTGTCTTTTTCAGGTTTGCCAGGGTATTTTCAAGCCATAAAAGTGTGTCTATTTTAAGTAGTAATATTAGAGATGGTTTTCCATTATTTGTGTATTTCTAGACTGACCAGAAGAAGTTCGCCAGAGAGAATAAAGACCCTCCAATGACTATTAGGTGCATAGATGGATGATTCCCTCCTTTTTGGATGCTAGGTCTATCTCAATGTTAGTGCACTTCAGAAATTGAAAATATGGAAATTTGATGCGGTGTTTTGCCCCACATTGTGGCTTTTTCCCTGTAGAGGGAGGGCTTTTCAGCTGAAGAAATTCCCTTCCCTGTCTCGCTCAACCAGGAATGATGGTATCTTACTCCTGGTTGATTCTAACTTAGGAGAAGGCCATTAGAATCCAGGAAATGAAGAAATGTGCCTTCTTTGCAGTACCTTTACACACTTTTTGTCCTTTTCCCGGTAGACAAAGATTTTCAACCAAAGAAGGTGTCTCTCTTTTCCAGTAGTAACATGAGGAGATGGCTACGCATTATTTCTCTGATTCCAGACAGATCAGAATACAGTCACCAGGCAGGATAAAGTCCCTCCAAGTACTATTAACACCACAGATATATGATTCTTCCCTTTTTTCTTGCAGCTACCTTTACCTGAATGGCAGTACACGTGAGGAATTGAAAAAAAGTGTATTCTACGTGTATTCTGGCCCCACATTTTAGCCTTTTCCCCATATACTTTGGGCTTTTGACCTGAGGAATATCCTTTCCATGACTGGCTGTACCATTAATGGTAGTATCCTCCTTTTTGTTGTATCTAACTTAACATAAGGGCATTGAAGTCCATGAAATGAAGAATTATGTCTTCTTGGCAAGATGTATACAAACGTTTTCTCCTTTTCAGGTTTACCACGGATTTTTTATTCCATGAAACCGTGTCTCTTTTATAGTAGTACCTTGAATACATAGGTTTGCATTATGTGTCTGATTCTAGACTTTTCAGAAGGTGTTTGCAAGGCAGAAAAAGGTGTCTCCAATGACGATTAGATGCATAGATGGATCATTTTTCCTCCTTTCTTGATGCTAGGTTTACCTGAGTGGCAGTGCAGGTCAGGAGTTGAAAATATGTGTATTCTATGGGTTGTCTCTTCGCACATTGAAGCCTTTTCCTTGTAAAAGAAGGGTTTTTCACCTGAAGAATGGTCTCTCCATGACTCGATGAACCACGAATGGTGGTATTCTGCTGTTTCTTCTTTCTAGCTTAGCACAAGGGAATGGAAGGTCATGAAATGAAGCAATGGGTCTTCCTTAAAAGGTCTGTATACACGTTTTGCCTTTTAAGGTTTACAAAGGCATTTTTAAACAACGAAAGTGTGTATCTTTTTAAATAGTAACATGAACGATGGTTTTCCATTATTTGTGTATTTCTAGACTGACCAGAAGAAGTTTGCCAGAGAGAATAAAGTCCCTCCAATGACTATTAGGTGCATAGATGGATGATTCCCTCCTTTTTGGATGCTAGGTCCATCTCACTGTTAGTGCACTTCAGAAATTGAAAATATGGAAATTTGATGCGGTGTTTTGCTCCACATTGTGGCTTTTTCCCTGTAGAGGAAGGGCTTTTCAGCTGAAGAAATTCCCTTCCCTGTCTCGCTCAACCAGGAAACGATGGTATCTTACTCCTGGTTGATTCTAGCTTGGGAGAAGGCCATTAGAATCCAGGAAATGAAGAACTGTGCCTTCTTTGCAATACCTTTACACACTTTTTGTCCTTTTCCAGGTAGGCAAAGACTTTCAATTAAGAAGGTGTCTCTCTTTTCTAGTAGTAACATGAGGAGATGGCTACGCATTATTTCTCTGATTCCAGACAGATCAGAATACATTCACCAGGCAGGATAAAGTCCCTCCAAGTACTATTCAAAGCACAGATGCATGATTCCTTCCTTTTTTCTTGATGCTAGGTTGTCCTGAATGGGAGTGCACATCAGAAGTTGAAAAATGTGTATTCTATCTGTATTCTGGCCCCACATTTTGGACTTTTCCCTGTAAAATATAGGCTTTTGATGCTAAGAAAATCCTTTCCATGACTGGCTGAACCATGAGTGGTGGTATCCTCTTTTTATTGTTCCTAGCTTAACAGAAGGGCATTGAAGTTCAGAAAATGAAGAAATGTGTCTTCTTTTAAGGTCTATACCCACGTTTTGTCCTTTTCAGGTATACCAAGGCATTTTCAATCAACAAATGTGTGTGTCTTTTGTAGTAGAACCTTGAAGAGATGGGTGTGCTTTATGTGTCTGCTCCTAGACTCTTCAGAAGGTGTTCGTGATTCAGAATAAAATCCCTCCAAAGACTATTTGATTCATAGATGTATGATTTTTCCTCCTTTGTTGATACTAAGTTTACCTTAATGGTAGCGCAGGTCAGGAGTTGAGTTTATGTGTATTGTATGCTTTGTCTGGACTCACATTGTGGCCTTTTACTTCTAGAATAAGGGCTCTTCCCCTGAAGAAACTCCCTTCAATTTATCGCTGAAGCATGAAAGGACAGTATCCTCCTCGTGGTTCATCCTAGGTTAGCAGAAGGTCGTTGAAGGTAAGGAAATGAAGAAATGTGTCTTCTTTACAATGCCTGTAAACACCCTTTGTCCTTTTCCAAGTCTATAAATATATATACAACTGAAAACCGTGCCTCTCTTTTCTATTAGTAGCATGCGGAGATGGATTTGCATGATTTCTCTCATTCTAGACTGGTCAGAATATGTTCGCCAACCAGGATAAAGTACCTCTAACGATGATTAAATACATCGATGTATGATTCCTTCGTTCTTTGTTGATGCTATGTTTACATGAATGGGCGTGTAGGTCAAGAATTGATGAAGTGTGTATTGTATGCCTTGTCTGGCCCCATAGTTTGGCCTTTTCCCTGTGGAGGATGGTTTTTTCACCTGAAGAATGTCCTATCCATGACTCGATGAATCATGCATGGTAGCATTCTGCTTTTGCTTGTTTCTAGCTTAGCCCAAGTGCATTGAAAGTCAGGAAATGAAGGAATGTGTTGTCTTTGCAAAGTCTGAAAACATGCTTTGTCTTTTTCAGGTTTGCCAGGGTATTTTCAACTGATTAAACTGTGTCTATTTTAAGTAGTAACAATAGAGATGGTTTTCCATTATTTATGTATATCTAGACTGACCAGGAGAAGTTTGCCAGAGAGAATAAAGTCCTTCCAATGACTATTAGGTGCATAGGTGGATGATTCTCTCCTTTTTGGATGCTAGGTCTATCTCAATGTTAGTGTAGGTCAGAAATTGATAATATGGGAATTTGATGCACTGTTTGCCCCCACATTGTGGCTTTTTCCCTGTACAGGAAGTGCTTTTCAGCTGAAGAAATTCCCTTCCCTGTCTCACTCAACCAGGAAAGGATGGTATCTTACTCCTGGGTGATTCTAGCTTAGGAGAAGGCCATTAAAGTCCACGAAGTGAAGAAATGTGCCTTCTTTGCAATACCTGTATGCACTTTTTCTCCTTTTCCAGGTAGACAAAGATTTTCAACTGAAGAAAGTGTCTCTCTTTTCTAGTAGTAACATGAGGAGATGGCTACACATTATTTGTCTGATTCCAGACCAAGCAGAAAATGTTCGCCAGGCAGGATAAAGTCCCTCCAAGGATGATTAAATGCACAGATGTATGATTCCTTCCTTCTTTCCTGAAGTTAGTTTTACCTGAATGGGGGTAATTGTCAGGAAGTGAAAAATTGGGTGTTCTACGCGTATTCGGGACCCACATTTTCGTCTTTTCCCTGTATACTACGGGCTTTTTACCTGAAGAAAATCCTTTCCATGACTTTCTGGACCATTATCGTCGGTATCCTCCTTTTTGTTATTGGTAGCTTAGCATAAGGACATTGAAGTTCAGGAAATGAAAAAATGTTTCTTCTTTGCAAGTGCAATACACACGTTTTCTCCTTTTCAGGAATACCAAGGCATTTTCATCGACAGAAGTGTGTGTGTCTTTTGTAGTAGTAGCTGGAAGAGATGGGTGTGCATTATGCGTCTTATTGTACACTCATCAGAAGGTGTTTGTGAGGCAGAATAGAGCCCCTCCAATGACTATAAGACACATAGATAGACGATTTTTCCTCCTTTGTTGATGCTAAGTTTACCTGAATATTAGTGTAGGTCAGGAGTTGGAAATATGTGTATTGTATGGTTTCTCTGGCCCCACATTGTGGCCTTTTCCTTGTAGAAGAAGGAAAAAAGTCCCTTCCATGTATCACTGAACCATGAAAAGACAGTAATCTCCTCTTGGTGGAGCCTAGCTTAGGAGAAGGTCCTTGAAGGTCGGGAAATGAAGAAATGTGTCTTCTTTACAATGCCTGTACAGACTTTTTGTCCTTTTCCAACTGATGAATATATTTACAACTGGAGAAACTGTCTCTCTTTTCTAGTAGTAGCATGAGGAGATGGATTTGCATTATTTGCAAATGTTCACCAGGCAGTATAAAGTCCCTCTAAGGACGATTATGTATATATATATATATTCCCTGTGGAGGATGGCCTTTTCACCTTAAGAATATCCTTTCCATGACTCAATGAACCATGCATGGTCGTATTCTGCTTTTGCTTCTTTCTGGCTTAGCACAAGGACATTGAAGGTCAGGAAATGAAGGAATGTGTCTTCTTTGCAAGGTCTAAACAAACGTTTTGTTCTTTTCAGGTTTCCCACGGTAGTTTTAACCGATTAAAGTGTGTCGCTTTTTAAGTTGTAACATTAGAGATGGTTTTACATTATTTGTGTAATTCTAGACTGACCAGAATATGTTCACCAGAGAGAAAAAAGTCTTTCCAATGACTATTAGTTGTGTAGATGGATGATTCATTACTTCTTTATTGATCCTTCTTTTACCAGATGGGGAGTGCAGGTAAGGAAATGAAAAAATGTGTATGCCGTGCAATGTCTGGCCCCACTTTTGTGATTTTCTATTTAGAGAAAGGTAGTTAACTTGAAGAAAGTCCCTTCCATGTCTTGATTAACCATTATAGGATAGTGTCTACCTCTTGGTTGATTCTAACTTGGGAAAGGGATATTGAAGCTCAAGAAAAGAAGAAATGTGGCTTCTTCGCAATGTCTGTACCCACTTTTTCTTATTTGTTCTATGTAGACAAAGATATTTTGAAGTGAAGAAAGTGTCTCTCTTTGCTAGTACGAGCTTAAGGAGATGGAATTGCATTATTAGTCTGATTCTAGACTGATCAGAAAATGTTCACCAAGAAGGATGAAGTCCTTCGAAGAAATATTAGCTGAATAAATGGATGATTCCTTCCTACTTTTTTGATGCTAGTTTCACCTGAATGTTAGTGCAAGTCAGGAATTGATAATATGTGAATTCTCTGCGGTGTTTGGCCCCACATTGTGGCCTTTTCCCTGTAGAGGAAGGGCTCTTCAGCTGAAAAAATCCTTTCCATGTTTCAATCAACCATGAAAGGATTGTATCCTACTCCTGGTGGATTCTAGATTAGGAGAAGGGTGTTAATGTTCAGAAAATGAAGAAATGTGGCTTCTTTGCAATGCCTGTACACACGTTTTTTCTTTTCCAGGTAGGCAAAGATTTTCAACTGAAGAAAGTGTCTCTCATTTCTAATAGCAATGTAAAGAAATGGCTACCCATTATTTGTCTGATTAAAAACTGATCACAGAATATTTGCCAGGCAGAATTAAGTCCCTCCAAGGATGACTGAATGCACATACATATGATTCTTTCCTTTTTTCTTGATGCTAGGTTCACCTGAATGGCAGTGCACGTGAGGAATTGAAAAAATGTGTATTCTATGTGTATTCTGGCCCCACATTTTGACCTTTTCCCTGTATAATATGGGCTTTTGAACTGAAGAAAATCCTTTCCATGACAGGCTGAACCATGAGTGGTGGTATCCTCCTTTTTGTTGTTTCTTGCTTAGGAGAAGGGCATTGAAGTTCAGAAAATGAAGACGTGTCTTCTTTGCAAGGTCTATGCACACGTTTTGTCCTTGTCAGGTACACCAAGGCATTTTCAATCGACAAAAGCGTGTGTTTTGTAGTAGAAGCTTCAAGAGATGAGTGTGCTTTATGTGTTTGACTCTAGACTCTTAAGAAGGTGTTCGTGATTCAGAATAAAATCCCTCCAATGACTATTAGATGCATAGATGTATGATTTTTCCTCCTTTGTTGATACTAAGTTTACCTGAATGGTAGTGCAGGTCCGGAGTTGAGTTTATGTGTATTGTGTGCTTTGTCTGGTCTCACATTGTCGCCTTTTCCTTGTAAAAGAAGGGCTTTTCCCCTGAAGAAAGTCCCTTCCATTTATCACTGAACCATGAAAGGACAGTATCCTCCTCGTGGTTGATCCTAGCTTAGGAGAAGGTCGTTGAAGGTCAGGAAATGAAGAAATGTGTCTTCTTTACAATGCCTGTAATCACTTTTTGTCTTTTTCCAACTGATAAACATATTTACAACGGGGGAAACTTTCTCTCTTTAAAAGAAATAGCATGAGGAGATGGATTTGCATTATTTGACTAATTCTAGACTGGTCAGTACATGTTCAACAGGTAGGATAAAGTCCCTCTAAGGATGATTAGATGCATAGATGGAGGATGTTTCCTCTTTTGTTGATGCTAGGTTTACCTGAATGGTAGTGCAGGTCGTGAGTTGAAAATACGCGTACTCTATGTGTAGTCTGATCCCACATTGTGGCCTTTTCCTTGTAGAAGAAGGGATTTTCACCTGGAGAAAGTCCTTTCCATGTCTCGCTGAACCATGAAATGACATTATCTCCTCGTGGTCATCCTAGCTTAGGAGAATGGAATTGAAGGTCTGTAAATGAAGAAATATGTCTTCTTTACAATGCCTGTACACACATTTTGTCCTTTTCCAAGTCGATAAATATATATACAACTGAAAAAAGTGGCTCTCTTTTCTATTAGTAGCATGAGGAGATGGATTTTCATGATTTGTCTCATTCTAGACTGGTCAGAATATGTTCGCCAGCCAGGACAAAGTGCCTCTAACGATGATTAAATACATCGATGTATGATTCCTTCCTTCTTTCTTGATGCCAGTTTTACCTGAATGGGAGTGGAAGTCATGAATTGATGAAGAGTGTATACAATACATTGTCTGGCCCCATATTTTGGCCTTTTCCCTTTGGAGCAGGGGCTTTATACCTGAAGAATATCCTATCCTTGACTCCATGAACCATGAAAGGTGGTATTCTCCTTTTATTTGTTACTACCTTAGCACAAGGGAATTGAAGGTCAGGATATGAAGCAATGTGTCTTATTTGCAAATTCTGACTGCACGTTTTGTCCTTCTCAGGTTTACTATGGTATTTTCATCCGATGAAAGTGTGTCTCTTTTTAAGTAGTAACATAAGAGATGGTTTTCCATTACTTGTGTATTTCTAGAGTGACCAGAAGATGTTTGCCAGACAGAATAAAGTCCCTCTAATGACTATTAGGTGCATAGATGGATGATTGCTTCCTTCCTTGTTGATCCTAGTATTACCACATGGGGAGTGCAGGTAAGGAAATGAAAAAATGTTTATGCTGTGCAATTTCTGGCCCCACTTTGTGTCCTTTTCTATTTAGAGGAAGGGAAGTTAACTTGAAGAAAGTGCCTTCCATGTCCTCATGAACCATGAAAGTATAGTATCTTCCTCTTGGTTGATTCTAGCTTAGGAAAGGGTCATTGAAGCTAAAGAAATTAAGAAATGTGGCTTCTTCACAATGCCTGTACACACATTTTCTCCTTTTCTACATAGAGAAAGACATGGTGAACTGAAGAAAGTGTCTCTCTTTTCTAGTACGAGCATTAGGAGATGGCTTGGAAGTATTTGTTTGATTCTAGAGTGATCAGAAAATGTACGCCAAGAAGGATAAAGTCCTTCCAAGAACTATCATTTGAATAGAGATATGATTCTTTCCTTCTGTATTGATTGTAGGTTTTCCTGAATGGTAGTGCAGGTCAGGAATTGATAATATGTGAATTCTATGCAGTGTTCGGCCCCACATTGTGACCTTTCCCCTGTAGAGGAAGGGCTTTTCAGCTGAAAAAATACTTTCCATATCTCAATCAACCATGAAAGGATGGTATCCTACTCCTGGTTGATTCTAGCTTAGGAGAAGGGTATTAAAGTTCAGAAAATGAAGAAAGGTTCCTTCTTTGCAATGCCTGTACACACTTTTTTTTTCCAGGTAGGCAAAGATTTTCAACTGAAGAAAGTGTCTCCCATTTCTAGTAGCAACGTGAGGAGATGGCTACCCATTATTTGTCTGATTCCAAACTGATCAGAGAATATTCGCCAGGCCGTATTTAGTCCCTCCAAGGACCATTGAATGCACAGATATATGATTCTTTCCTTTTTTCTTGAAGCTAGGTTCATCTGAACGGCAGTGCACATGAGGAATTGAAAAAAAGTGCATTCTACGGGCATTCTGTCCCCACATTTTGGGCTTTTCACCGTATAGTATGGGCTTTTAAGACCTTAGGAATATGCTTTCCATGACTGGCTGCACCATAAATGGGGGTATACTCCTTTTTGTTGTATCGAACTTAGCATAAGAGCATTGAAGTTCATGAAATGAAGAATTATGTCTTCTTGGCAAGAGGTATACAAACGTTTTGTCCTTTTCAGGTTTACCACGGATTTTTCATTCGATGAAACTGTGTCTCTTTTGTAGTAGTACCACGAAGAGATAGGTGTACATTATGTGTCTGATTCTAGACTTTTCAGAAGGTATTTGCAAGGCGGAATAAGGTCCCTCCAATGACGATTAGATGCATAGATGGCTGATTTTTCCTCCTTTATTGATGGTAGGTTTACCTGAGTGGTAGTGCAGGTCAGGAGTTGAAAAGACTTGTATTCTATGGGTTGTCTGTTCGCAGATTGAAGCCTTTTCCTTGTACAAGAAGAGCTTTTCACCTGATGAATGTCCGATCAATGACTCGATGAACCACAGATTGTGATATTCTGCTGTTCCTTGTTTCTACCTTAGCACAAGGGAATTGGAGATTATGAAATGAAGCAATGGGTCTTCCTTGCAAGGTCTGTACACACGTTTTGAATTTTCAGGTTTACAGAGGCATTTTTAAAAAACGAAAGGGTGTCTCTTTTGAAATAGTAACATAAGAGATGGTTTTCCATTATTTGTGTATTTCTAGACTGACCAGAAGAAGTTTGCCAGAGAGAATAAAGTCCCTCCAATGACTACTAGGTGCATAGATGGATGATTCCCTCCTTTTTGGATGCTATGTCTATCTCAATGTTAGTGCAGGTCAGAAATTCATAATATGGGAATTTGATGCGGTGTTTGACCCCACATTGTGGCTTTTTCCCTGTAGAGGAAGGGTTTTTCAGCTGAAGAATTTCCCTTCCCTCTCTCGCTCAAACATGAAAGGATGGTATCTTACTCCTGGGTGATTCTAGCTTAGGAGAAGGCCATTAAAGTCCAGGAAATGAAGAAATGTGCCTTCTTTGCAATACCTGTACACATTTTTTGTCCTTTTCCAGGTAGACAAAGACTTTCAACTGAAGAAAGTGTCTCTCTTTTCTAGTAGCAACATGAGGAGATGGCTACACATTATTTGTCTGATTCCAGACCGAGCAGAAAATGTTCGCCAGGCTGGATAAAGTCCCTCCAAGGATGATTAAATGCACAGATGTATGATTCCTTCCTTCTTTCCTGAAGCTAGTTTTACCTGAATGGGAGTAATTGTCAGGAAGTGAAAAATTGTGTGTTCTATGTGTATTCGGCATGCACATTATGGTCTTTTCCCTGTATACTACGGGCTTTTGACCTGAAGAAAATCCTTTCCATGATTTTCTGGACCATTATTCTCGGTATCATCCTTTTGGTTTTTTGCAGCTTAGCATAAGGGCATTGAAGTTCAGGAAATGAAGGAATGTTTCTTCTTTGCAAGGTCAATACACACGTTTTCTCCTTTTCAGGAATACTAAGGCATTTTCATCAACAGAAGTGTGTGTCTTTTGTAGTAGTAGCTGGAAGAGATGGGTGTGCATTATGTGTCTGATTGTACACTTATCAGAAAGTGTTCGCGAGGCAGAATAAAGCCCCTCCAATGACTATAAGATGGATAGATAGACGATTTTTCCTCCTTTGTTGATGCTAGGTTTACCTGAATAGTAGTGTAGGTCAGGAGTTGAAAATATGTGTATTGTATGCTTTGCCTGGTCTCACATTGTGGCCTTTTCCTTGTAGAAGAAAGAAAAAAGTCCCTTCCATGTATCACTGAACCATGAAAAGACAGTAATCTCCTCTTGGTGGAGCCTAGCTTAGGAGAAGGGCATTGAAGGTCGGGAAATGAAGAAATGTGTCTTCTATACAATGCCTGTACAGACTTTTTGTCATTTTCCAACTGATAAATATATTTACAACTGGAGAAACTGTCTCTCTTTTGTAGTAGTAGCATGCAGAGATGGATTTGCATTATTTGCAAATGTTCTCCAGGCAGTATAAAGTCCCTCTAAGAACGATTATATATATATATATATATATATATATATATAT